>VYZP01046092.1:302-27753 GCA_013400635.1 Hypocryptadius cinnamomeus | reverse complement strand
GTTTGTCATTTCCACAAAAGAGTTACAGTGAGTGGCATTTCTATTAGGGATGCAGACATGGTGAGCTATACCACATCTCCAGTGACAAACTGTCTGCTGAGAAGAAAAATCATGTGGTTGTCATGTATATCTGATCCTATAATTGCACATGTAGATTTAGACACTGTTGAAAGAAGGGGCTTCTCTGAGAGAGAATTCTTCCAGCAGGACTGCACTTGCAAACCTCTGTCCATTTTAGGGTATGAAGACAGGTCTTAAAAGACTTGTTAGCAGAATGGTCTGGTATTCTTAGATAGGGAAATTAAAAATAGAGACAGTAGGAAAATGAAGTCAAAGAGCATCTTGTTTAGAAGACAAGAATAAAGAAAAGGTCAATGTCCTTTGAAGGTGGCCACAGGTCTGAAGTGGATTAACACAGTGGGACAACCTAGAAGTTTGCAAATTTGACTTGCGGCTGGATTAGTTTTGCCTATGTCAGACTTTCAATGTCACCTACCTTGAAATTTATTGTCAGGCAAAGGGGACCTGTCACCTCTGAAAATCAACCTGTCTTTATTCCCTTCTTCCCTTCAAGACTCTGCACACAAATTTAACTTACATCAGGTAAGTTAACTGACTGCAGAGTGCAGACATAGAGCAAACTTAAATTCAAGCTGTAAACCTCTTCTGATTCTTCTGCTACAGTGAACAAAAATATCAGAACTTTTCTCTCACCTGTAGGTATTATACACAAAATATTCATTGTTTATTGCACATCAGTGAAGATCTAGGTCATAAATACTGGGATGGAGGGACAGAGAAGGAAGAATAAATTTCAGCAGAGCTGTGTCTCATAGTTCCATATTTACTGGAAAAGCTTTCATTGAACACCATCATCCTCATGAGCTGTGATGGTCACTCCTCCAGTGTGTGACATAAAAAGCAGACTCATTCCTGCATCTGATGCTGTTAGGACTATGAAAAAAGATATGAACAAGACCTTGCTATCACCCCTCCTGACTGATGAAAAGGAAAATGGTTTTCATGCCATTTTTGAAATGTGCTGCATTCTGTTGTTACAGAGTTTGGGAGTGAAAGACTGCCAAGGCAGTCCCTGCATTTACACATTGGGAAAATGAGGCATGGAGAAATGTCTACGTGTCTGTTGGAGCAGAAGGAGGCTTGCCTGGGATTCCTTAGAGCCCTTCCCAACACCATGACTTTAGAACTTGTCTATGTGAAAAGAAGACTCAAGAAGAGTTCCTGATCTCTTTGGTGCTTTCCAGTGAAACATAGGAACTCCAGGTGCCACACTGTCATCAGCAAGAGTTCAGTCCTCAATTCTTGCAGGCAGGGCAGCCTGTGAAGTCCACTCTGTCTCCTCTCTGGTCCATTCCAACAAGGATCTGAGGATGCAAAGCCATAACAAATTTCAAGATGAGCTCCAGAGAGCAGAAGACTTGGGGAGGGTTTTCAGAGCACATTAGCAATCCTTCAGGACTCGTGCATATGTGCTACTCTGAACTTGTCATGACCTTGATCTTGTCCAAATCCACCACAGCCAGGTCTGTAGCTGCAGATAAAGATGGAGTAAAGGAAGCCAAGTGAGATGAGTCACACTCACTGAGATTAAACCTGGTCCTGGGATGTTCCATGTGTTGGAACCAGCTGATGGCAGGGAAAAGAAACAGAACACACACACGGATGTTTGGGCTGTCACTGCATGAAGGATGTTGAGATGCTGGTGAAGGATCTAGGAGGGGAGACCTTCTCTACAATTGTTGGACAGGAGGTTGTAGCCAGGTGGGGGTGGGTCTATTCTGCCAGGTAACCAGTGAAAGAACCAGTGGAAATGGCCTCAAGTTATGGCAGGGAAAGCTTAAGGGTGTTAGGAGAAATTTCTTGTCAAGCCCTGGAAAAGGCTGTCTGGGGCACTGCAGGAGTCACCATCCCCGGAAATGTTCAAAAGCAGGAGGATGTGGCACCTGGGGACATGGTTTAGTGGTGAGCATGGTGGTGCTGGATGATATAAATAATTCTGTGATTCTTTCCCACACCTGTCTTGGCCAAATGTAGTGTCAGTGAGAGAGCTTGGGGACAAGACTCCAGGGAGCAGAAGAAGTCACAGGTTTTTCAATTTTCTAGAGTACCAAGAGGCAGAGTGGCAGCTGAGAACTGGAGGAAATGTACCACACTGGCTCTCCTCTGCCTCCTGTGAGCAGACTCCTTTATTCCATATGAAACAAATGGGTTTTTTGTGGGATCAATCAGCAGGGCAAGGAGACATTAAATACCTTCTCCTGCTTCCCAGCAACACCAGCCCAACAAGGAGGGAGGGCTCATTCATGTCAAAGCCACTTGTCCTGCAAGGAAAATATTTCGTGCATCTCTAATTGCTCTTTTTTTTTTTTTCTTCCCTTTTTTTTCCTTTTTTTTCTTTTTTTCGGGTCTGTTTTGTTTTGTTTTTGTTTTTCCAGTAGAATTTGAAAAACAGGAGCCTGCATTAAACAATTTGTTCTCTTACCATGGCAGAGTTTTATTTACCTATCTTGCTGTTTCCCATGCAAGTTTTCAGGCTGACCTGTGTTTAAAGGTGTGCCACATCCCTTAGCACAAATCTCACAGCTAGGTAGTAGACAAAACTTAAGAAAACAAAGTTATTGCATCTCTGACTGTAACCAGCTCCATCTTGACTCACCTTCCCTTGCAATTTGACTTTCATCACCAAATCTTCTGCTGAAATATGAGTCCTAAAGACTCAGAGCCTCACACTGTAACAGAAAAAGAGTGTACTGTTCTTGGAGCCAGCCATGTGTGACCATTCTGGTGTTTCACTCGGTGATTTTTCAGCTGAAAATATTAGGTTAAATGGTATCAGTGTATTCAGGATGTGATGATGACTCCCACAAATAATTTTCAAAAACTTGTTTAATCTTCTCCAAGAAAATTATTCTTTTCAAAATTAAAAAAACCCTTTCTTTTCCATCTAAACTATCAACATGATAGCTTAACGATGAGCTAAATTCCCCCAGCTGTCTGCAGTTTTGTAGAAAAAATTAATTTCATTTTAGTTTTCTTAAAGTCGTAGAACAGTTTGGGTTAGAAGGGACCCTAAAGACCATCCAGTTTTATCCCCCCTTCCACAAAACTGGAACACCTTCCACAAATCCAGGCTTCTCCAAGCCCCATCCAACTCAGCCTTGTTCAGAAAAATTTATCTTTTGCTTTTACCTCTGCATTTCGCTTTCCATAGTACCAGCACAACACACGTGCTCAGATAGATGATTGCAAGGAGCAAAATCTTCAGGACTTTTCATGTCCTAAAATAAAGAACTTAATGACAGTTTTCAACCCAAGACCTATTGAGATTGAAAAGTCCTACCCACATTTTGCTGGGTTTTTTTTCTACCCCAGCTGCACAGCTGGGAGTCTGGCACCAGCAGGGTTTTATTTTCTGCTCAGCTTCCAGCAAAATTCTTCTCCTGACTATTTTAACAGTTTTGTCTTCAGGGAAGGCCGTATTGTTTTTGACTCTGAGGAAGGATGGGCAGTTTACAGCAGAGAGCCTCAGGGGACGTGTGTTTGGCACCTTTGCTGTATCACAGGCACTGGTTATGTGGATGCTAATATGAGGGGTAGCTTCCCTCTGCCTGCACCTCCTCTCTCTGAAAGAGCAGACATGCAGCTGTCATCATTAAGCTGCAGAAGAGCTTTCAATTAGAGCAACTCATGAAATCCGTAGAAGCACCTCAAAGAAAGCTAGAAAAAGCACATTTCTTCCTATTTGCCATTCTGTTTCCATGTCCACTAACTACAGAGGCTACTGAGAAAAACAGAAACATAACTGCCTACTCACTTCAAGTGAGATCATTCAGTTCAGTAGGCAAAAGAAATAAACAGCTGAGAGAGCACTGAAGTGGAGGTGTGTTTTTCCTTTGGAACTGCTGTTTAAATTGTGTATGCTGTGGAAGATGTTTATTTACTGCCTTTAGAATAGCTCTTGCACTCAGAGTGAATTTTATTGTGTTGCTCTCTCAGTCCTCAGAGAACAGCAGGGAGTACATATGTTTTTCACACAAACCTTTTTGAGAAGCCTCCTGAGATTCAGGCCTTTAACAGTTCCTCTCCATCTCTTGGGTGCAGGAGGACCTGTACCACCCCCTTCCTCTCCCTGAAATCTTTAAATTTAGTAAACTAAGGAAAGCTCTTAAAAAAAAAAAAAGAAAGAAAATCAAAAAATGTAGCAATATATCCTCCTTCTGTAAGAACAGTAGATAAGTGGCTTCAGACAGTGGTGTAAGATAGAACATTTAATGCAGAGCTTTCACAATACTGCATCCTCCCATTCACCTTCCTCAAAGTTTCTTTGCCTTTAAGTGCACATGTTTTTTCAAACATCTTTGCTGGTTCTTTCTACTCTAGCCTGCACCTTTGTGAGGACCACCAGGACACACCAGAAACACTGTGGTGAATTAAACCCATGGAACTATGGGGCCATAAGTCATGTAGTCATAACTGGGGTGCAACAGGGAATCAGGGATGTGCCTCTGAGAACTCCAAATGTGCTTTGCCATCAATTCCCTGCCTGGTCCTCCCGCTTCTCTTTGAGCAGCACCAGCCCAACCTGGGACTAGTTTGAGATGACTTGGGACAAGCTGGTTGAATGATTTCTTACTCTTTACAACAAAGTATTTGACTAATTGGTGCAGCAGCTCTCCAGGTGGGGATTTTAGATGATCCTGGAAGTACCCCAGCTCAAAGAGTCCCTCCTGTGCCCAGACCAGTTCACAGACACTACCTACATGCAGCTTTACATAAATAAGGCACTTGTGAATTGTCAGTAGAATCTGTCCCTACAGACACAGAAATTGTCATACAGTGTAGTGTTTTGCACTTAGTCTGGATTCACAGTGTGCACATTTTCAGCTATTCAACACCAATGGGTCTGGTGTGATCATGTAAGACCTTTTGCTGGCTGGGTACAAGGACTGAGGAGAACAGCAGTCTGGTGGCTAAACTGCTCATCAGGGTCATCACTCCTGTTACTGTTATTTTCTTAGTGTCACTCTTAAAAGCATAAGGAGTTTTGCCCTTTTTCTTTTAGAATGTGGCATGCCACCAAGCATCTTTGTCCAACGTCATGTCGCTTTATCCAACATTATCTAGAAGAGTGCAAGCGCCATTTTTTGTGTAGTGCTTTAGAGAGTAGGAAAGAAGTCTGAAGAACTTCAGCCCTTAAGACTCAAGTTATTTTCAAGGTGCTGAGGAGTTATACATGAATTGCCTGAAGCATCTTTTATGTTCAAGAAGTTTTGTATTATCTCATGGAAAAGCCAAGCACATACACGTGTGTGGGTATGTCTGTGTGTGTGAGCACGGAATGAGAGATATTAATGATGTATCTGAGTAAAAAGAGAGAAAGAGGATTCTTTTTCCTAAAAAATAACTCTCTGCATTTTCTCAGTGCAGTGCTATTCCAGCTCAGAACAATTTCCAGAAGATGAATTCAATGAAAAACTTTTTTTTTTTTCCCCTTGGCCTGGAACCTTTCAAGAGTGTTTGGGAAATGCCATGAAGGAATTTGCATGCACGGAGCTCTCCAAGAAGTGAAAAATGATGTTTCACACTCCCATGTGAGGAAACCTGACTATATCTGTGCTAGGGGAGATGGAATATGTAACACATACGTTCCTGCAGGAGAGGAAATTCATTTTAGTTAATGGAGACCTCAAAAATCAGGTGCCAAAGACATTAATCAGCTAAATATCTTTCCATGGTGTTGGTTTTACCCACCAGCCTGTGCTCCTTAATGATTCCATTTAGTGTGTGTAACATTTAACAGCCGGGACGGTATCAGAACTCAAGTTGGAAAACTGCTGCCAATAGAAGGTGCTGGATCCTGCCACTAAATCAAAGCATTGGTTCCCTTCCTATTACCCTGAGGATGATAAAGGATCCTTTTTTTTTTGACAGGGAAATATACGTAAAATAAATAAACTGTCAGGACTGACTTTCTTTCTTTCACGGCTTGTGTTAATATATGGGAGCAAGATGGAATTAAATGGAAATGTGGCTGAGACAGGACACTCTGCTTCTCTGTCAGTCACAGGTAATGTACGATGTAACATCCCTATGAAAATACCACAGAGTTTAAGATGAATGGGGGATAATTCCAGCATCAGAACCCATGAATTCAAACTGATTTTTTTTTTCTCTCCTGTCCACTGTGTAAGTAATGCATAATACTGAATGCATCCCTTCCTAGACACCAGAAAGTCCACAAAATCCCCTTGAATGAGCAAAGACCTCTTTGCTGTTTTGAGTTTAAAGTATTTCTGACTTTACCTTTCTTTTTAATTTTTTTTTTTTTTTTTTAGCTCTGGATATTTAATTTGTTGATTTTTTTCCCCTCTTTTTGGGGGAGTGTTAATCCAGTGCTTTCCACAAGTCAGCTGATTCTTACCAAGGCTGCTGTGAGGACTTTGTATCTCAGCATCACTGCTCTGTCAGATCTGCAGCTGATGAATGGATCCAGACGTTTTTTAGTGGGACTGACAGGCACAAGGATCATTCAAGCCTCATTTCCTGAAGAAACCAGGCTAAAAATTGTTCAGTAATTATCCTTAATTGTCCAGGATGACTCTCCACTATTCAGTGAGGAACATTTTATATAACATTTATGTTTTGGTGTTTTTTTACCTACAAAAGTAAAGCCATATTTTATCCCCACCTCACATCTTCCCAATGGTTCATCCAAAAATCTCCTTAGGCAGCCATCTTTGGCATTTCTTTATTCAAGTTCCTTGAACATCAATATTTAGGGTTCTTTAAAAGCATGATAATCTTGAACAACAAGAAAATAACTCTTGGGTAATTCAGATACTTGTCAGCCTATGACAATACCAGAACAATTTCCTCAGGCAGTTGAAATAAATGAGTAGCTGAGCCTTCTAAAAACCCAAGTGAGAATTGACTTGAATTCTCAAAGCCAGCAGAATCTGGACATGGAATTTACTTTATCAGTCCTTAAGCAAGCTGAAACCATGCACCCAAAAGCCTCGAGTGTCTCATTCTGTTTAACTAGGCCCTGAGAAACAATCAAGTTTCTCACATGTCAACAACTCAGATTTACTGGGATGTAAAGGAGCAAGAACATCTCTGCTTTTAGGAAATATTGCCTGAATAAGTCAGGAAATCATGGAATCATAGAGTCACAGAACAGTTTGGGTTGCAAGGGACCTTAATCACCATCTCTTTCCACCCCTTGCCATGGGCAGGGACACTTTCCACTATCCCAGGCTGCTCCAAGCCCTGTCCATCCTGGCCTTGGACACTCCCAGGGATCCAGGGGCAGCCACAGCTGCTCTGGGCACCTTGTGCCAGGGCCTCACCACCCTCACTAGGAGCACTTTCTTCCCAAATTCCATTTATCCCTGCCCTCTGCCAATGGGAAGCCACTCCCTGCGTGCTGTCCCTCCAAGCCCTTGTCCAAAGTCCCTCTCCTTGGAGCCCCTTTGGATGTGGATGAGGAAGATGCTCGAAGGTCTCCTCAGAGCCTTCTCAGTGCCAGGATGAACAAGCTAATATAATATTGAATGCAATCCAAGCATCTTTAGATGCCCAGTTCCTACTGAGAGTCAGTCCTGGTCTCCAGTGACTGCCAGTCATGGATTGCAGGACTAGTTGCAAAATTTCTGTGTATATTTATACATTTAGATGTACTCAAATCACCATTTATGAGGTAGAATTCAGTTGCAGCTAAGCAGTTAACATCAGCTGCATGTTTCTGTGTATTGCAGGTGTTTTTGGTTTTCTTTGGAGTTAAAAAAAAACCAAACAACCAAAAGCCAACCAAAAAGCACAGTACCAACAAGAACAAGGTCTTGTAATTTTAAGGTCTAAACTACATGACTTTGCAAATTCTGCTAAAATTTAAAAGAGAACAGAACGAAATCTCCCAGTCCTGTAATTTTCATTTAAATTGGAGATGGCTACATATCCAGTGATGGGGAGGAGCTGGAAAGAGGGATGGTTTTTCCTGTGGGTGAAAGGGAAGGCATGATTCTTCAGTGGGAAGCACTGCAGCATGAGTACACCTCAACTCTGTAAAATTCTTCAACAGTGGTTTTTGGGATAAATTGTGATCTTTAAATTTAGTCCATCTTTTCACAGCTACTGACACATAAATATTTCATTCTACAAAGAAATTGACATTACATGGCTTGATTGCACTATAAATAGGACCCTAAAAGTGGTATTCTGGCAAGTAAATTTAAAGAACTCTAAAGCATTATTTCCTTGGGGAAATGTGAGGGGAAACAGAGGGGTTAAAAATATTTACTGGGGAATAAAGAGAGATCAGAACAGGGTCTTCCAAAGGGGTGGGGCAGCAGCACTTTGCTGTAGTCAAACAGAAATAACCAGGACTGCAAAGACAATGTGGGAAAGATTTAGAGAAAAAAAAAAAAACAAACAAAAAAACCTTTAGTTTTGCAAAGGAGAATACATGATAGGGATTTAATGGGGTGAAATAGCGAGGAATTAGAGGGACATTTCTTTTTGTGAGTTCCTGTTTCAGTTGCTCAGTTCGTTACAAGGCCAGTGTTTCCAGGAGAGGATTCCCCGCTATGACAAAATTATATTCAATCATATTCTCTGGATTTCAGCCTAGCTCAAAGGAAGCAAAAGTGCTGAATATAGAAAAGAAATACATATTTTAAGTGTAGTTTTACCATTTCTATATTTCTTTATTTCTAAAAAGATAAGAGTCCAACAAGTAACCTATTATTTTCTTTGAAAGACTTGGCTTATGACATTTTCAAATAACTCAAAATTTTCAACATCTGTCTCTAATTAAGTAGCATTTTTCTACCAGGAACAACGATTACAGTGTCTGAAAGTTCTGTTATGTAGATATGATTCATATCTCCCTCCTAAGAAGCTTGTCTTGTGTCCTGAAATTTGAGATTTGTAAATCCTTTAGCTAAACATTTATATCTGCTAGGATTGTGCAGGTGCTTAACTTTGCAGTGTTTTGCTGAGGTTGATCTGTAAATGCATAACAGACGTCTGAGTGTTCTGCAAGCCTGGGAACTTTTCTGTCAAGGCTTTTCCAGTTTCAGGTAATGTATTGAGTTCTGTCTCCTGTGTGATACATTTTACATTAAAAAAAAAAAAAAAATTCCTCATGTGAAAAATTACCTTCCTGCACTGACTGCCAACCACTTTCCTCAAATGATAAAATAAGCAAAGAAGGATGTTTGATTGAAAAAACAAAAAGCAAAGGAAAATTGTTCATATCAATTTTAAATTTAGGTAAGCATTAAGGTCTGCTGGTCTGAATTTGGTAGTTTTTGTCACTTAATAAAAAGTACCTTTTCCTATGTTTTACACATATATATGTATACACTTTTTATGTATATATATATATATAAAACCACACTTTTTATGTATGTATGTATATATATATACACTCTTTCTATGTATGTATATGTATGCTTTTTATGTATGTGTGTGTGTGTGTATATATATATATATATTTGGTGACAATAAAAGAAATTCAGTGACAATATGAGAAAATATAGGAAATACATTCATATATATATATATCTATATATCTATATATATATATTTCCTATGTTTTCTTACACTGTCACAGAATCACAGAATAAGCTGAATTGGAATTGCACCATAAGAATCATTGAGTCCAACTCCTGGCCCTGCACAGCACCATCCCCAAGAGTCACATCATGTGCTTGAGAGCATTGTCCAAATACTTCTTTTGACCTCCACCAGGTTTGGTGCTGTGCCCATTCCCTGGGGAGCCTGTTCCAGAGCCCAAACACCCTCTGGGTGAAGAACCTTTCCTGATACCCAACCCAAACCTCCCCTGACACAGCTTTAGGCCGTTCCCTGGGGTCCTGTCCCTGTCACCACAGAGCAGGGATCAGAGCCTGCCCCTCCTCGTCCCTCACAGGGAGCTGTGACTGCCCTGGGGTCTCCCCTCAGCCTCCTCTTCTCCAGCTGGACAGACCCAGTGCCCTCAGCCCCTCTCACACAGCTTCCCCCCAAGGCTCTTCACCAGCTTTGTTGCCCTCCTTTGCAAGCTCTATAAAGTCTTAACACCTTTCTTGTACTGAGGCACCCAAAACTGCTCACAGTGTTCAAGGTGAGGCAGCCCCAGCCCAGAGCAGAGTGGGACAATCCCCTCCCTTGCCTGGCTGGTGATGCTGGGCCTGATGTCCCCAGGACAGGGATGTCCCTCCTGGCTGCCAGGGCCCTGCTGACTCAAGTTCCATTTGCCACTGACCAGGACCCCCAGGTCCCTTTCCATGGCACTGCTTTCCAGGATCTCATCCCCCACTCTGCCTGCACAGCCAGGGTTGCCCTACCCCAGGTGCAGAATCTGGCCCTTGCCCTTGTTGAATCTCACTTGGTTGGTGATATTCCATCTCTGATTTGTTGAGGTCTCTCTCTGCAGTGCTTCTCTGTCCTCGACAGAGTCAACAGCTCCTCCCAGTTTTGTCTCATCTGCCAAATTGCTCGGTATTCCTCCCATTCCTGTCTCTAAATCATTAATGGCAGTGTTGAAGAGCACAGGGCCAAGGATGGAGCCCTGTGGAATCCCACTGGTGACAGATCCCACCATTAATCCCACCACATAAATGCCATCCCATTCACTTCCAACCCATCCTGTTCTGTGATTCCATGACTCTGTATTTCTGTGGTTCTGTGATATTATGCATTGTGGAAAACAGTATCAACAACATACCATATGCTCTGCTTACTTCTGCATACAGTTTTCTGGGGTGAATTTATCTGGAGATTAAGATGAACTCTTTCCTGACAATTCGGTGCTGCTTGCCAGAAATTAGGTGGTAAAATGATACATGAGAGTCCCATGTCCTTCCCTCACCTAAGACAGTGAATAATCACATTATGCAACCTTGGAAAAGACACTGTTGTGCTTTAAATGCATATCAGTACTATTTAAATAAAAAAGAAAGTCAAGCAAGTTATTAGAGAGGTTTAGTGTAGGGCACTGAAAGGACTAAAAACAAAAAGGTAAAAGGCTATTATCTTATTGAAATATACAAAGCCACTGTTAATATAGCCAAGAGTCCTCTATTTAACTCTTAGAGCTGACTGGGCTTTGTGCACCAATTTTTATCCTGTTTTAGCACATAACAAAAATTACAGCATGGACCTCCAAGTCTGTTAAAATTTATCAAGTATTTCCACTCTCCTTTTGGAGAAGACAGGTTTGATGGAGAGACGTGGAAGAAGTTGCGTTCCCTCACACCTGCATATCTACCAATGCCATGTCACCTCACAGACCCAGGCCTTAGCAGAGGCTCACTGACAAGAAACTACTCCTTCCTTAATTATGTCTTATGTCCTGATGAGTTTTCCTGGACACTTGGGGGAAAATGCAAAACCAAAGCTCTTATTCTTTCTCAATGAGATGCCTAGTTTTAAAGTATATTAGAAAAGAATAACTCTTAGCAGCAAGTTAAAATCAGAGAAAAATAATAATATTTAACATTGCTGAACAAGAATTGCTATGCATCTTCTCTATATGTCTTAATATGACCAAGTACATTTTTCTGCACCAAAAGACATCTGTTACCTTGCGCAATAAAAATTTGTATTTGGCTTTTTTTGGCCTAAGTTAGTGTTAGTTCCCATTCATTGATGTATAGATTAGTTAATTACTTTGGTTTGTCTACAAACAGCTGAGCCTTTGACATGGGTGTGTGAAAATGTTGGGTGCACAAAAGTGTTTTTGCGGTAATGAAATCAGTTGAAGTCTGACTAATTTCAAATAACTTCTGTGGGGTGCATTAAAAATGCTAATACTAATGAAAAGATCTATCAAAATATTTTGATACAAGGAGATTGAATCATACTCTGCTAACCTGTGAGAACTTGGGATCTTCTCAGCAGACAGAATTTCCTGTTCCTGGAGCCTGGAGGAATGAGTTAATGAGTCAGTTTGAATTTGAGGTGGGGTTTCTCAGGTCAAATATTTAAACATTATCAAAATACCATTTTTGGATACTTACAGAAAGGAAAAAGTTGAAATTTTACTAACTTATGTTTTTATGATGAAATTTGAATGCATTTGTAATTTAAAATTATGTAAGAGAAAGTAAAATTTTTAAGCTGTTAAAAAAAAATTCTTCAGCTGGGGTGTACTGATATATTTTTCACTTCAATTTGCAAATGTATTTGAGGTTTTGAGTTCTAATCCCTCTCTGGAATGAAAATAGCAAAGAAAATAGCATTCATGCAGTTTCTCACTACCTCTGTGCATGACACATTACTGAAGATTAATTCACCTGGAGTATTTTTGCTTTGCACAAAACAAAGCTGGCTTTGGTTTTTTATTTTCATGAAAGGTTTTCTCTTGAATGGGTGTTTTTCCCCCTCTGGTGTACATTATTTTGATGCCTTCTCCCTCAAGTCTGATGGATAACAAACATATTCTCCTCCAGGACCTTCAGGAAGGCATGCACTCTGGGTGAACTCAAGTAAAGGATGAGTTAAGGTGAAGAAGAATTATTTAATTTGTGGTGTTTTCAAGTGTTATGACCTTGCTGTAACTTTAGATCTGTCTTCTTTGTCCATGCAATTATTTTTCAAACATATTAGAGAACGGGAGAGAAAAATACACCCCTAGGCATTGTTTTATAATCTAAACAATGACATTATAATATTTAATATGGAGAGTTGCAAAGGAATAAATCCCCTCCTCAGAATGCTAATATTGAAGAGGAAAGACTTAGAAGCATTTCAGAACTGACCACACCTGATGCAGATTCAGAAATGAGTTTTATGTCTCTAGCCATTGCTAAAAAAGAGATCTCTTCTAAACTTTTTTGACATATTTAGCCTCAAACTTTGGAAGTTATCCTTTTGGTTTAAATCAAACTGATCGCTTAGGTAAAACTAAGAGACATCGAGGCAAGTATCAATCATTAAAATTATCCTCTCCATTAGAAGGATAAGGCTGAAAGGTAGAAACCTGGACTATAAAAGTAGCTGATGACATTTTAGGCTCAGTAACTTCCCTGCACTTACTTAAGTGTGACCGTTTCAATGTGACCACGCTCTAATGTGATTATTGCCATTCACGTTGGTCTGGTGCACTTGCAAGGAGCCAAAGTGTCTTCAGTGCTGTTCTCTTTTGGCCCCTACCAGCTGCTGACCCACATCAAAGGCTTGAGCGTGGGTGCCAAAAGCCCCAGACTTGATAAAGTGTATGTGGAAAATATGCAAATCATCATCAGGAAGAAATTTCCATTTCTGTACCAGTAGTTTGCAGTTTAATCCTTTCGTCTTGAAGATTTCATTTCCTTGGAAGAAGGGGGGTTGGAAAGGGAAGGATAATCACTCTCTAGTTCCATTTCTGTTGTTGCAGAGCCCTGATACTGAGATCCCATTTCTCAAGCTTTTTTGACTTTGATGAAAGCCTGTGACTTGCTGAACTTGCTCTCACTTTAAGTATAGCTATAGAATTATGGATTTCCTGACAAAATGATTAATATTTCTATGTCTTGCTTTCTCTTTACGTATGTGTGGGAGCCCAATAAGCTCACTTATAAAGTGTTTTTTATGCAACTTCTATCTAAAAACACCGAGAATTTTTTTTTGTCTCATAAACTTCCAGGAGAAATGGCTCAGATGATCTCTGTCTTGCTCCAATAGACACAAAAAGTAATAAAAGTCAATTTAATTAGTATTTCTTGCTGTATTTGATGACAATAGTTCATCTTGAATAGGAACAAAAAAATGCTTTGTGGCCTTCATGCATTTATTATATTCTTTATCATAATTTGAAAATCTATTGCAACCAAATACTTTATGTTCTGGATACAAAAAACTTTAGTTGGAACGAAAATTGTGCTGTTCTGGAGAATGGCTCAGTCATTTTAATCACTTAGAAACTGGGGCCAAACTTTTGAAGTCACATGGGAAAGCTATGGTAAAGCCAAGAAAAGTATGTCTTGGTGAAATTATATGAGCCAGACGTTTAAGAAACACACCACAATTTTACAATTTTCCATGGATCAGCTGCACTGTGGTTATTATTGTCCTGTTCACTTCTATAAACACTGAACACTTCACACTCAATAAAATGTAATGAAAGTTAACTGAATGACCTTAATTACTGATTAAGACAAGATGGAGGATCTCACATATATTGGTTTGATGTTTGACTTCTCAGCCCGGGGAGGAGAGCTGAGTCTAACCCTCCTTTCTTTTACCAGGCACCTCCAAAAGGTGAGCTCCTAACTCTGGTATTGTCATCACCTCTCAAACTAGGGAAAGAATATCCTGAGGGCTGCTGACCCACGTGCAAAATAAAATCTAAACTGATATTTCAATAGTGAAGTGTCAAGGGTTTTCAGTAGTCATTCTGGGTCATTGTTCATTTTTTCCAGGCTGGCCTTCAGGACTTCCCTTTCCCTCTCCTTACACACACACACAAGAAAACATCAGATACATGATAATTTTATTGAAGAGAATAACATAAAAAATAGATGCATGAATTCCAAAGAAAGGAATATTTAATTGTATAAATTTAATTGTAATAAAATTTAATTGTACAGAGGCAATGGTTTTACCTCCAAGACCTCTTGCTTTGCTCAAAGATCCAAATTTCAGTGCTTGAGGCAGCAAGGGTAATAATATGCTCAGTCCATCTATTTCTCACCAATACACAAGCAGGAAAACAAGGACAGTGAAGAAGAAGGGTTGTACCATGTTAAGGAAGACAGACCATCCCAGGATTTTCCTGAGGAACTGATTTCCCAGTATTTCTGCCTCTCTAGCACCCAGAGATCATTAGCCATGCCATGTCCAGCTACATCAGGTTGTCTTCCCCCTCCACTTTCTGACATCCCTGTAGGGAAAGAAAACCACAGCAAATGCTCTGACCTACACTGCCTGATCCCTTCCTCATTGCCTTTTATCTGCTGGAGTGTCTTCTCTTTATTTATTCATTTATTTCTCTCCTGAGACCCTTCAGAGATTTGTGGTTGATGATGATTTGTTTGATGCAAAAACCTTTGCAACAGGGTCCTGGAGTAAATTTTATGTCACCAAGAGAATGAAAGAATAGAATGAAGTCAGTGCTAAAAGAAGCCAAAGTCTTTAGAAAAGTTCCATCTTTCTGTTCTATGGCTATAGATTTTCAACAGAAACACGGGCATTAAACCAATGAACAAAAAACCCCAGTATTAAACCAATGAACAAAAAAAAAAAAAAAAAAAAAAAAAAAAAAAAAAAAAAAAAAAAAAAGCATTTTGAAGAATTAAAAAATAAAACACATCCCTAACAAAAGTTTTTATAATTTAAACATAAAAGTTAACTCTACTGAAGATTTATTTGAGAGTTTTAGCCTTTTAAATAACATTAGGAGTGACTGGATTGAACACTACCTCAGAACTAGAAAAAATCCATAATGATTTTATTAATATAAGACAAAAAAACCTCTGCAGCCCAGCTATAAAATATTGTCCTCACAGCAATGGAAGAACTTTATTTTATGTTTCTTTTATATTCTGGGTGTAAGCAGGCAGTTGTATACTTACAAACATCAGAAAGTAGCTGAGTAGGAGGAACAAACTTCAACCAACCCTGGTGCCACTCCCTGTGGCTCCCATTAGAGAGCTGGGAATTTCCCAAGATGTGCAGAGTTAGGCTCTCTTCAGATCTAAGTCACAGTTCTCTGAAAGTTCATAAAATCATAAAATGGTTTGGGTTGAAAGGGATCTTAAAGATATTCTCATTCCAAGCCCCTGCCATGGGCAAGGACACCTTCCATTAGACAGAATTGCTCAAAGCACCATCCATCCTGGCCTTGGAGGGCTGTTTTTTAACTTCCTCAGCATCAAAGACTCATCCACTGCACCCTACAGCGGGGTTAAGTGTGAATTTCTCCTGTGCCAGCAAGACACCTTCTGGATGGGTTCTTATTGGAGACCTTTCAGGAAGTTTAAAGTCACAAAAGAATTCTCTTTTAATGTCCTGCTCATCATGTCTCATGGGAGAGTGCATTTCATTAATTTGTACTCCCTATTGTTTTGTCTTGGGTTTGGTGGGAACAGAGTAATTGGAGCTTTGAATGACATAATCTTACTGCCCACGGTATGTTCGAAGGTTGAGTTTGTATCAGTTTAAATACTTTAATTTGCTTCACAATATGTCTTCTCATGGGGGAACCAAGCTGTTCTCAACAAAATTCCCAGCCATAGGCATTGCAAAGCCTGTACAATTCAATATTGAGATTTGGACCAGGCTTCTGTCAAAGACTTCCTCAAGCTCATTTATGAGCAACTTACAAATTTTATCTGTCAATCTTATGACTTAAGTATGGAGATATGATGTGACCAAATTCCCACTCTCATATAATTAACAAAAGTTCCTGCCAGAAAGCCAGGATTGCAGTCTGAAATTAAATGTCTTGAGATACTTTGACTTCTGAACTACTTCATGACTTGCCTTGTTCCGGTAGTTATGTCAAGCAGTTCATCTCTTTCCCAGATGTCTAAGTATGAACACATTTCGAATAGCTTGGAATGAAATGGTCTCTTCCCTGTCCTGCTTCTATTTATGTTCTGCCAGGATGAGCACTTAAGGTGTCTCTTTTCTTTGCCTGCTCTGCTTTTGCCCGAGTACCAGGCATGCTGACCAAGTTCCTGATGTCCTTGGCCATATTTAGCCAGGATAGTAGTTTTGTAGGATTGGTTTTTGTCCTGTCTTACACTCCCAAGATAGCCTCTGCTTTCAGTGATCATGGTCTTATAATTTGACTGATTGCATCTGCAGTGGTACTATGTACCCTTTATTCACATATCACAATGCTTCCATCATTTCTGAGAGCTAACTTGGCCTTCTCCTGTGTGACTGTCAGCTCTAACAGAAAAGTGCATTGACAGCTGGATGTATTTCTTGGTAGATAATAATAATATCTTTCATATATAAGCCAGCTTGGCAGAGGATTTCCATATCTTTTCATGTTTTCTTTAGTTTCCCCCAGATGAGAATCTCATATGCTAGTTTATTTTCATATTTCCAATGTGTAAAGTTGTCTAGATGAAGTAACTTTATACATCTTATTTCACTACATATGACACTGCAGACTCAGTAGCATACATTGGATTCACACTGAAAATGGCTTTTAGCCATGTTGTGGAATTACAGAATGGTTTGGGTTGGGCAGGACCTTAAAGCTCAACCAATTCCACCCCCTGACATGAGCAGGGACATCTTCTGGTGTAGACTGGGCTGTTCAGGGTCCCATCCAGCCTGGCCTTGAACACTTCCAGGGAAGTGTTTTCATTCCAAATGATTCCCCTGATTTGTTTTGAGACATCTTTTAAGTGAATCAAGTAACTCTTTTATGGAACATACTTATTATTTATTTATGTTGACATAACAAAGATTCAAAGACATTGAATGAGTTTAGAAGATCCTCACTTTAAAATTCCTACAACTAATGATAAACAAAAAATATTCCTGAGAAGGTGTTTGCTATAAAAATTCTATTCTTGGGATTGTCCGAAGTGTTCAATCCCTCATTCCTCAGCTGGTCCCAATCTTGTCTCAATTTTGTTTGTATTAAATTTCAAATGTATTCAGCGAGTCGCTGTTGGGAACAGATGGGGTTGTGATTGTGACCTGCCACAGCTTCTGTCACGCTGCCTCTGTGGGTTATGCACGGATGTAGGTGGATTTACATACATACATAAATGCTGAGCTAGAGACAGTGATGAGTGACTCAAAGAGGCTCCCAGACAGGGCTCTGACTGCCTGTTTTCCCGTGGAAACAAGCAGGAACCAACCTGTTGTGGGAGATTCACAGAGGTATGGCAACGTTTCCCTGGTAAAGGGAAGGAGGGAAAAGTCATTAAAGTCATTGTCAAAGACTTTGGGGAGGACAAATCTGCAACGCTGGGTATAGCCTTGCAGCACTCCCACCACAAATGCAAATAGGCATTTGCTTCTTGGACCCTCCAGCACTGCTTTTTAGTGGGATGATATCCCATTATTTCCCCCCAGACAAAAGAAGACAAAGAGAATAAGAACTAAAACATACCCTGAAGGAGAGCTTTAGAATAGGAAAAATGGAAGTGAATCCTGAAGCCGCAGAGCCAAGACCAGTCCCAAACAAGTCAGGGCACAGAAGATGAAAACAAAAGCCTCAACCAGTGCCTGCTTAAATCTGCAAATAAGGTGCACAAGAATGAGCTATAAAAGGAGATGAGAAAGGAAAAATACAAGGAGGTATACAGGACTGTCAAATTCAATACTACATTCTGAAAGAGTTTAGAAGTCAGAGAATGGTGACATCAAAGCTGCTTTGAATAAGGACAAGGCTGTAGATTTGCTGCCCCATTCTGAAAATATGAAAATCTGTGAACTGATTCCCATCTTAAATAATCAGTTATAGTGAGAATTATTGGAACCTTGGACTTTTCATGCAAGTGGGACTTGTACAAGTAGGAATATTTAAGCCTTGCAACAGGACACCTTTCTGATGCACTGATGTGTGAGTCATACCCACAGTACAATAAAATAAAGAAAAAAGGAATAAAGAAAAAAGGAATAAAGAAAATGTGTTAGGTGTCTATATCTGAGGCTTTGGAAAATAAAATTTGCATTCACGCTGTTTAAATTTATTATTTTAGAAAGAAATTGTGATATATGGTCACTGAAGGAGAGAGGCAAAAACAAAAAATATAGGCAAGAACAAAATAATTAAGACTGCCCAAAAATCAGCAAAAGGGTGAAATGCTTTCTCTGGATTGAAAAAAAAATCAAGCAAAAAGGAGAAAAAAAAAAAAGACATGGCATAATTATCTGCTCTTTTACCTATTAAAGGGAACAAAACTAATATTTTCTATGTGAAAAATTTTAGATTTGCTGTAACACTGATTTTCCACAAGAGAACTAAAATAAGAAAATTTGAAAATTGAAATATTTCTTCAGGATTATTCTGATTTTTCCTTCTCTCTGTAAAGGTAAATTTTTGAAGAGTATTTCCACAAAATGGAAAAAGGAAATTGTGGTTTGGTTTTTGTCCCAACACTGTTTTGGAAAACTCCCTTTCTCTCTAAAATAATTGACACTAAGAATTTTGGTCTCACAGAGAAACCAAAACCCAAGAATCCCTTTTCTCAAACAGTTTTACTGACCAGTTATTTTGTAATTCTGCTTTTCCAGTGCTGTCATATGACAACAAATGCAGCATGATGTATATTTATAATTATTATGTCCTACTGCTGGGGAAGGAATGGTTCAACTCCCCCAGTTCATAATGTTCCCTGCTTGTGACATGTCCTGTCCCTTGCCTTCTCTACAGCAGTTTTGAATAGGTTATTTTTAGTCTTATTATATTTTGTCTTGCTGCCTGTGCTTTCAAGCTTCTCTCTGACTTTAATTAAAGTGTCCTTAGGCTTGTGCATGTAAAAAGCTAACAAGTTCACCCAGTCAAGATCTCTCCTAATTATAATGCAAAGTAGGAGTTCAAGTGAGGAGAACATCAAACAGTTTTTATGTGACATATGAGAGCTTGACACTGTATTTTGACAGGCCTGTTGCAGAATACACGATGCCACTGAAATACATTTTAAGAGTAATATCCCAGCTCACACATCATCCACAAAACAAGCCCATGGTGCAGAGAGCGAGCTGTACAACATGCTGCACAGAGCAAAAGACAGTGTTTGGCGTGTTATTAATGTGTTATATAAACAGTGGTAAGATCCAAAATGCCACGATTTCTGGGTTTGCTTCTCACGTGTGGTGGCACTCACAGACATACCACACCCATGAGCCAGTTCTTCAAATGTTGATGCCTGCGATGCAGCTGCTGGATGAAAGTGGTGCACTGGACCTTCCCCATCACACAACAAGCACAGCCTGCCACAGCATGAGATGAACTGTGCAGCCTTTCTGGAAAGGAGAACAGGAAAACCACATTTTTGGTAGGTGTGGCATAGACAGAAAGCACAATAAAACCTTATTAGTCTAGGAATCTATGCACAAAAAACCAAATTATTTTCACCGCAATCACCTTTATAGAATCATAAATACATCAAGGTTTCAAAAGACCTTTGAGATCAAGTTCATCCACCCAGCACCCAGCTTGTTCACTACTAACCCACATCCTCAAGTGCCACATCCACACAGCTTTCCCATCCCTTCAGGGATGGGGACTACACCACTGCCCTGGGCAGACTGTGTAAGTGCTTGACAACCTTTGCCACGAAAAAATTTTCCCCAATATCCGATCTAAACCTGCCCTGGCCCAGCCTGAGGCCGTTCCCTCTCCTCCTGTCCCTGTTGCCTGGGAGCAGAGCCCGACCCCCCTGGCTGTCCCCTCCTGTCAGGAGTTGTGCAGAGCCACAAGGTCCCCCCTCAGCCTCCTTTGCTCCAGCCTGAGCCCCTTCCCAGCTCCCTCAGCCGCTCCTGGGGCTCCAGCCCCTTCCCAGCTCCGTTCCCTGCCCTGGACACGCTCCAGCCCCTCAGTGTCTCTCTTGTCCTGAGGGCCCAGAGCTGTCCCCAGCACTGGAGGTGCCTCAGCAGTGCCAGCACAGGGGACGGGCACTGCCCTGGGCCAACTGGACCCTCTTGTGCTGGGACAGCCCAGGGGCCATTGGCCTTCTTCAGTCCATGATTACAATAATTATTATCACAATAACCTGTAGGTTTTACTCGGCTTAGAGTTTTAGATGTGCTTAGAGGCTGTGAACTGAGCATATTGGTTTCATTTTAGGCTGCATTTCATCCACTCTAGGCTGAGACTAATCATGCCAAGTTTTTAATTGTTCCTACTGGTTGGAAAAGGAGTCAGAGGTGACTAGCTGATATAGCAATGTTGCAGACATAAAAACATAGGATTATAGAATAGTTTGAGTTGGAAAAGACCTCAGAGATAATTTCATAATTACAGCATGCAAACTAGTTGTGGAAAAAGAGAAACTGAGAATGGGAGACAGGAAGAAAGGAGGATGAATATATTTAGTGTATATTATCAGAGCCAAAGCAGACACATGTTTTTTACTCAGAGCTTTCCTCCTTCCATGGAACGTTTGCTGCTGTTGCTAAAATCTGAATGCTCTTGGAAAAATATATGGTTTGGTTGAGGTCTTGAGATATTGCAAATAAGATTGAGAAACAAACTGAGACGTGTGAAGGAAACTTCAGTCAGAAGCATGAAGGGTTCATTTCCTGACATGAGCTTTAGTCACAGCTCACCACCATCAGCAGTGTCGTGATTACCCTGCAGTCAGAGCAGACACGACGAGAGCAGGAGCGGGTGAGTCAAACCCTGTGTGGGTGTGGATGACTGTACAGGACTCCAGCATGACAAGCACCTTTCATCTCACCATTCACGGTGCCACCCAGCCCTCAGCAGTGACTTCTGCAGCTGCAGGACCAGTATCCAGAGTGAGAAGGGAAAAATGCAAGAGAAAGAAGAAGCAGCAATGCACAGAATAACAGACAAGGGAAAGAATGAGCTCCACAGCGTGAAAAATAACAAGTAGTTTGTTTTATTAGTTGCACAGAGGCAACCACACAGCCTTTTGGTCAGCGGTGACATTTCTGTGTGATTCTCACAGCATCTCATCTGAAATTCCTGCATGTCACTGTCTATATGAGAGCAATGTTAACAGGAAAATTATTTCACCCACTATATTGAAGCTTAAATATTTAAAGCAGCTTAATTTCAGAGCATCTGAACAGCCAAGTAGTCACTTGTCTGAGAAAAATTTAGGACTGAACACCGGAAGTGCTATGTACTGCCTCACAATTCAGGCCAAAAGGAGGCAATAAACACAAAATTTTGTTTTCTGCTCAACTCTGCCTGAGAAAAGCAACGATCTCCTCAGAAGGCAATGGAAATACAAAATATGCTCGGAGGCAAAATAATGTGCAGAGGCTGGAAACACAGTGTCTCATATCTTAGAACGTCTTAGGCATCCATTTATTAGAGCTGCATTTACCTAAATGTATTTCAGCGTGGATTGTCTTGTAAGGAGGAGATGTCAACAGCGCTGCAGTGATTGTAACAGCCACAGGGCCTCCCTGAATGGCACAGCACAACATACTGTACTTAATGTTGACACTGTTCAGTGAAACAATTATTACAATCAATTTGACTTCTAATGTGACTTCTCTTGTAAATCTCTGGGTCATTAACCTTAACAACATCAATGTACTGTCAGTATCCAATTCCACCAAATTAGTGTCCAAGGTAATAGGAGAAGGAATGTATTAATGTGTTATCGGTGACTAATAAAGACAGCAATCCTCTAATGTGCTATGAAGAATAGCTGAAGCATGCAAGGGAAGAGGAAATACACAAAGTCAGGGCACCAGATACCTCTGGTGGTGCATGTCAGGTCATCAGATTAGGTGGAAAAAAGATTGACCTCTTTACCATTGAATCAGGAGGAGCAGGGATGGGGATGGTCTATGGTATATGGTCTAAGGCAAATTTTATGAGGTTCAACAAGGCCAAGTGATGGGCTCTGATGGGTCACACCATTCCCTGCAGCTCCAGGCTGGGACAGAGGGGCTGGAAAGGGCCCTTTGGGAAAGGCCCTGGGGGTGCTGGTGCCAGGGGCTGGACACAGCCCAGGGGGCCCAGGGGGGCAAGAGGCCAATGGCCCCTGAGCTGTCCCAGCCAGGCTGTGACACAGCCCCAGGGCAGTGCCCGTCCCCTGTGCTGGCACTGCTGAGGCACCTCCCGTGCTGGGGACAGCTCTGGGCCCTCAGGACAAGAGAGACACTGAGGGGCTGGAGCGTGTCCAGGGCAGGGAACGGAGCTGGGAAGGGGCTGGAGCCCCAGGAGCAGCTGAGGGAGCTGGGAAGGGGCTGAGGCTGGAGAAAAGGAGGTTGAGGGGGGACCTTGTGGCTCTGCACAACTCCTGACAGGAGGGGACAGCCGGGGGGGTCTGCAGCCAGGGGGACTCTTCACGCAGGTAAGAGGTGAAAAGACAAGAGGATATGGCTTCAAGTGGCAGCAGGAGGGGTTTAGATTGGATATTATTATTATTATTATCATTATTATTAATAGAAAATGTTGTCAAGCATTGGAAGGGCCTGCCCAGGGCAGTGGTGTAGTCCCCACCCCTGAGGATATTGAAAAGATGTGTGGATGTGGCACTTGTGGACATGGGTTAGTGGTGGTCTTGCCAGTGCTAGGGGAACAGTTGGCTTTGATGATTTTAGAGGGCTTATCCAAACTTTTTTTTTTTCCTGTGATTCTGCATTTCTATATGACAAATGAACAATGCATTTCATTTTGGAGTGGTTAAAAGAGCTTTTCTTCACAGTTTTATTTCATGTTCCAGTAGATGAGAAGCTGCACCCTGTGAAATCATCTGGTTGTACTAGAAGGAAAGGGATAACACCTAACTGTGAAATTATTAGATTTTTTAGCCTCCATCAAGAACCATGAGGTAGCTTGCACTTCAGTGGACAGAAGTTACACTGGGCTGATAGAAATAGACTTTCCATCAGTGCCATCCAATTTCTCTTCCAGCCGGCAGGCTCTAAGTGACCTGTCCCAGTATTGTTTGAGACTGCTCTTTACTGAGACGAGAGGTGTCACAGCCCATCACATCCAGCACCACGAAAGGAGCGCTCACTACCCAGCAGGAAAGGGAACACTGAGGCTCTGGAGGGAGCTGGGAATCCACTGTCAGGGAGGAACACCCCCTTTGAGGGTGACTCCTGCCAGCTTGCATTAGCAAAGAGTGGTGGCTGAATGTGGCATGACACAGGCACCATTTAAATCCCCTCTAATGCCCTGAAATATCAGCTTTTACCTGTAATTACTGATGGCCAATACATTCCTCTTCCAAGCTGTGTTTAGAGGGTTGACGTGGCACAATGTTTCAGCAGACATCACTTAATAATAATAAGGAAAACCCAAGAAAGCATTGTATTCATTCTATATTCCCAAAGTTCTTACAGGCTATAAACCAAAAATATGAATTCAACACCAAAACAGAAATCCTTTCAAATCAAACATTCAAGGCAGGAGAAAGGGGCATGAAGAACTAATAGCAACTTTAATTAGGAAGGCAATTTTTCCTGAACAAAGTAAATTAGGTACTTCATTTGGGGATTGGCAGGATCATCAGGTTAATACCTTTTGCTATTAAAAAAATGCTACAGGATTTTAAATTGTGTCCTATAATTAGGATTCTTGTCTTCAGGCTGAAAAACATAGTTCTGTCTTCTGGTAGGGCACTGCCCCTGATGCTTAATCTCTATTCTGTAAATCCATACACAAAGGTAAAGAAAAATCAATAGTAATAATAAAATTATTCTTATATTTTGGTAAAGCTGATACTAAATGTATAAAAATACAAACAAATGACTAAACCAAGTTTTATAAGAACTTTTGTCCTGCACTGTTGGTCAAACCCCAAGGTTATTTATTTGCTAAAAATTCCAATTTTCTTCTACCACGGAAACTTGATGAAACGTGTAATTGAAAACTCATAACGAGTGAAATTTTAACCACCTCTATGCTCAAAAAAGAAAAAAAAAGGTAAAGACAAAAACCCCCTCTGTTGTGATAGCCTGATGCCAAAATAATTGATGAAATGCATGTGAGGCTTTTTTCTTGCAGTTAAACAATTACAATTGGTCTCATCAAATGTGATTAGTTTAATCTGACCAGTCATCTAAGCAATAGGTGACTAAACTGAGATAGCTAAATAATCATCTTCTATAACCTGTAGCTTTAAAACAATCCCCTGAGGTGCACTGAGGGGCAGAAGGGGTTGCAGTTATCTGAGGTGGGTAAAGCTTGGGGGAAAGGACCACATATCTCTCTATATTCACAGAGTAAAGAACTGAGATACCTACTTCAAAACTGATTAAATCTTTCACTTTAATATGACTAAATACCGCTGTGAGAAGAGTCATACTTCTGGCCAATTATCTAGTGAGGTGGGCCAGTAGCATGCCACAGAGTGCTGTGGTGACAGTCACAGAAAATATATGTACACAATTTAAAATAATACAGAAAGGGCAGTAGATGATGGTGCACACTTTTTTGTTTTATTGTGCTGCCATGGGTTATAATTTTGATTTTCTCCCTCTCCTGGATGCTGAGGTAGCGTGGAGTTTACCTTTCCTTCCTTGCGTTTTTAATTCTACAAGAACACGGAGTTTGACACATATTGTTTTGCCTTGGGCTCTGTCTGTGAGAGAAATGGAGGCAACAGCTCTGCTATCAGCAGTGTGTAGTCTAAGAACTGGGTTTATTTGGGAGAATAATGATGTAGAAGGTTGTGTGTTTTTCTAGGCCACGCTCATGGCATGGACTGGTGTTAACAGGTAAGAGTGACTACTGCACATTTGGGAACATGTTACTGCATGAGACCCAAAGGTGGGGGGACAGGGAGGATGATATTCAGTTTTAAATTATATGAAGAAAAAGTGAATTTTCAGCATGTGTACAGACTATCATTTTGACTTGTGTTTCTGTCACTTAAAAACAATTCTGTTTCATGGAAACTTATGTATGGATTAATTGGTATGCCAAATGTTGTAAGTAATATCTAGTGCCTGATAGCAGTTTCCTTCAATATAATAATTTATGGACATTGGATGGCATTGCTCCTTGAGATTCAGCCTCTTTGCACCACTCAGCTGCAAAAACACCTGAAATGACCAAATAACACAAACCAGCAGGTTCATGTATGCTAATCTGGAATGGCATAAACCAACACTGCTGCTGAAAGATCTCCCATCATTTATCCCCACCCTGCTGTGCAATCCAGCCAACAAAAACCCAAGCATTGAACTGATTTAATTTTAATCATCTCACTTAACCTGTCGGGGGAGCAGCTGCACAATGCTTATGTTGGCAGGTGGAAGGAGGTGCCACAGGGACACGGGAGGGTGAGGACCACTCCCAAATTCCTGCAGTGGCTCCTGCACCAATAGTGGGCACTGCACTCCCACTGCTACCACGGGGGCTGTGCCTGGAGAAGCAGCTGCAAGGGAGCACTTCTCCCACCCTGAACATTGGCCAAGCTGCAATTTGCTGTCTGCTCAGAAGAGAAGTGGACTCTAGCAGCACTGAATCTTCAAGGCCAAGAAGGGCTGCTCCACTGAAATAACTCTGTTAGTTAAACACAAATTAGTGGGCTCCATGCAGCAGCAACTGAATACATTTTTTATTGCCTGCATTATGCCAGAGGTCAGACTCAATGAGATAATCCTCTTTTATAGCCTTAAAGTGTATAAAACCAGATAAAATTAATCCAGAGGACACTCTTGTGCCTGTTGATGCCTAGCAAGATATCTGCTCCATCTGACTTTTGGTATTTGGGGTCATTTTAATTCACAGGCTTTTATTTTTCTTCCATTATTGGATTTTCTGTCCTTGCAGCTCTCAGCCTTTATGGCTTATAGGCAGAAGTAATGAGTGGGTAATGTGAGCAGCATCCTTCTTTGCTCTCCCTGCCAACCTGGACCGCAGCCACAGCCTCCTTAGTTTTAAGGGGTTTTAATTTTCTACATCCATGAGGAAAGTCAGAACATTTCCTGGGCGGAATACAAACTACAACACACAGGTCAGGGGCCATTACTCCAATACACAGTTTCTCTGGAAGAAGGATCCCACAAAGGTATTGGGCCCAGCTTTCCTGTTTTTGATTAATATAAAAGCAAGAGTTTTCATCTCCATCATGGTCAAAAGTCTGTTTAATGATAAAATGTATTTTTTGTTAATGTGGACTGAATGTGATGTTTTGTTGTATACTTGCACTTCATCACAGCAGCCTATCAATAGCAATGCTTCTTGACAGGTATTAGTTATTTTTCCTTTCAGGTCTCAGCAGACATGAAAAAGTGCTACTTTTGTTGGTTTGTTGTTTTTGTTGGTTTTTTTTTTACACAAATCAAGGAATGAGTGTCTTGCCTCATAATACACTTTAAGTCAGTCACAGAGTTGGGAACAAAACATAGGTGAACTTGACTCCCTGTCTGGATCTGTAATCGAAGCACCAACTGTCAGTAAATTAAAACCTTAATACAATAAATGTATGTGAAAAACATACAAGTCTTTTGGTAGATGAAGCAAAATATTTCTGGAAGTTTGCGCAATACATTTTTTTTTAAATTTATTTTTAATTTTAGATCTTTCCACTAGAAATGCATGACCCATTTCCCAAGGACAAAAAGAAACGTGGACAGTCAAAGAATACCAACTTGTGGAAATAAATGAGAGGGGAGTCTTGGCTCTCAATTACACAGATCCTTTGTCACAGCTCAAGTGTGTTCTTTTGGCCTGAGAATGAGATGGTTTTCTTAGTAAGTCAGGCACTGGCAGAGTTTTTTATCTTCATCATTTTAATGGAGCATGTCCATTATTCGATAAGTTAATTTCAGAAAGGGGGCCAAGTTTGGAAGGATTAAGTGCCAGCTA
>VYZP01046091.1:12536-24130 GCA_013400635.1 Hypocryptadius cinnamomeus | reverse complement strand
TTGTAATTGGGCAGAAAAGTCTGCACTGGGGGCTCTTTGGGATCGGTTATTGGGTTAAAAGGGAAAATAATCTAGGTGTCAGTTCTTAATTGGATAGTTTAGTCTTAAAAGACCTTGTAACAAGAGATTGTTGGCCATTTTGTGCCTTCTAATGAAAAGCTGCCAAACTCACAGTAGTGAGACTGTTTTACTGATAAGAAATAATAAACACTTGAGTCCCAACATGAAACTACTGTCTCAAGTGCCTTCAATCCAGACCCAGAGAAACCAACAGCTGGGACCCCCACAGCCCAGGATGGTGAAAGGGTGTAGATGCCTCTTCGAGCTGATGGAACAGTCTTCAGCTTCAAGCTGCTCAGGTAATGGTACCTTTAAAGGTGCTGCATTCTGACGGGGCTGTTCTCTCACATGAGATGTGAAAACAGAAGGCCTGACCTCTTGTGGTCATTAAACACCACAAAAACAGTAAATTGAAATTTTCCTAATTCCTTAATCTTCTGTTTGAGCATTTTGTAACACACATGATCAAAACTCCAGCGGCTGGATTTACCCCAGACAAATCTTGTTGGGACGGCAGCAACCACAATTATTAGCACTTTTTCCAACCCTCTAGAAATCTTGTCTCAAAGGTAGTTCTGTCCAACAGTAGAACAAAACTTCCCTCTGCAAGTATTAGAGAGCTGCCTGGACTACAACATCATTTACAATTTCAGGATTGTTTTACAGACAGATAGCAAGCCACGTAAGTAATTCACGGCACGTTTGGGAAAAGTTAAAGATGAACTTACATTTAAAAGATTCATACCTGCTTCAGATGCCTGGGGCTGGAACCAAATAAAATACAGTCTCCTGGTTTATTGTACATGGTGAATGATGAATGGTTGTTTCAATGGTACAGAATGGTGCTCATTGGGACAGAAAGCAAACCAGCAGTGCCAGAGTGTGAGCTTAATACATATCAAGAGGCTGCTGCATTCCCTGAGGTCAGAAAAATGCTTGAACTGGAAGGGCTCCACGTGGGCAGGTGCAGAGAGCAGGTAGAACACAAAGGGAAGCCTACAAGCACCTGTACCATTCCAAACAGGCATACCCCAAAATTTCGTGATGGTTAAATGCACCAGGTTCTTGCCTCTTGCTATATGCTGATTCCCTTGGTGCAAGAAGTGCACAGCCAAAATAGCACAGAACATCATTAGGAGCATCTCGCTGCACCTCCTGCAGCCAGAGCAGCCTCCTCAAGGCAAGTTCCCACCACAGGCTATTGCTGAGATAATTATTAGTGGTGACAAAGTGGGAAACCACACTGTGTCCCTTCAGAGAGGTGGAATAAGCTGTAATGGCAGGGGAACACGAGCTGCATGCACAGGAGCCCTCTGTGCCGGTGCAGTGCACACACTCTGCCTTCCCTCTTCACCCTGTAGCACCAGAGGGGCTGGAATTCCAGAGGGCCAAAATGGGAATTAGCCAAGGGTCCTGTCAGCATTTACCCACCTGGTTTCACCCACCCTTCAGCCACTTAGGTGTGTCCTTGTGCAGACCCACAAGGGGCCTGAGCCAGGATCAGGCCTTGTGCTCCAGGAACAGCAGAAACATCTTAAAAGCACAAAATATGGTAATGCTTATTTTAATTCTGCAAACACTGCAAAGAGCCCTGATGACAGTATATTTCATTATTAAGCTATTAGATAACAAACACATTTTGGAAGCATCTAATTTTGTATGTTACTCATTAAAAATATTTCCTTCCACGTGGCTTTTCCTCCTAAAGAACGCAGACCGCGTTTACAGATAAATCTCATTTCAGCTGTTTTCCCTAAGAATAACAAAAGCTGCAGTCATGTTGTGATGCTCCCCTCACCAAACAGGGTGGAAGGAGCAGGATGGAGCCCTGATCCCCTGAGCTGCATTCTCTCTGCAGAAGTACCCTCTGCCTCTGCACCATCCAGGCTCAGGCAGGGTTGTGCAACACCCACAGAAATCCACACATCTTCTGCCTCTCCCAAGCACTTGTGTTCCTCCACTGGCTGTTTTCAAGCATTCACAAAGCCCTTTTCCTTCACAAAAAAAAAGAGAAGAGGCATGAGAAAAAAAGAGCCCCCAGACCCCCCAGAGCCAGGGCAGTGGCCTTGTCTGTGTTAACATTCATTTCCCACCCAGATTTTTTTTTTTGTGCTGTAATTCTTGAGGAGTCCCATCATTTTAGATATGGGGACACTGAGGCACAGAGTTGGGAAAGTGTGGAGTAATGGTCATTTAGGTGGACTACACTGAGATCTTCTACTCACACAGCTTCATTGTTGGAACTAAATGATCTTTAAGGGCCCTTCCAACCCAAAACACTCTATGATTCTATGCTGGCAAAGCTCCAATAGAAGTGCAGGTGATTGTATTAGGGATTTTCCCATTGCAAACACGTTGGTGTTGTTACAAGCCCACATGAAGGTTACCCTGTCACTGGAATAACAGAAATCTTCACAGGGAAATAACCACAGATCTTCCCAAAAATCTTCATGCAAAAAAAACCTCTCCCATGTTTGTTTTTGGGGTTTTTTTTCCCTGATTCCTCATAATGTTTGGCCAACATAAATGCCTTATTAATATCCCAAAGACCTCTTGCACAGTGGGGTTCATTGCAGGTTTGTATTAAGCGTTTTTTGATGTTTTCAAAACCCAAAGAATTTTATGCATTTGTGAGGGCCACGTGGCTGCCACTGAGGAACACAACACCCCTAATTAATGCCAGTTACCTTTCCCATTGAGCTGCCTTGACTCTGTCCTCACTGTGGAATGAGACAGGAGATGTCATGGGGAACAGCCTCATTGGCATGGACAAAGCCCATGTCACCAAGCCTGGTACAGTGCTGGATGACAGGAGGCTGGGGGCACCCCTGGGCCATGCTTTGAACCCCATGGTCAGAGGAAGGTATCAAACAGCCAAGACATGAGTGTTGCAGCTTGAATCCATGCTGTAATGCAGACTGAGGTGCTGTAGAGCTTTCCCCACTGTTGTAGGAGGAGGTAAATGCACAAAGGCACCCAAGGAAGAGCAGGGTGCATGTGTGAGTGTGTGAGTGTGTGTGCGTGTGTGCACAAGCACATACAAAAAGAGAGAGAAAGACAAAATCAACACTGAAAATTAAAGCAAAGTCCTTTTCTGGGGGCATTTATGCCCTGTCCTCTGCTGTGGGAGGAGAAATGGGACTGTACTCCAGACGGCCAGTGTGCACAGCACAGGAGAGATGCTCCCACCCACCAAACCCCCCAACCATTCTCTGCAACATCCTCCCCTCAGCAGAAGGGCAAGGCTCCAGCATTCCAGCTTCTGCTCTGCAACTCTGGGCTCTCACCAGGATCTCTCTTTCCCAAACATATGATGCACTAATGATGCCACCCAGGGATGACAAGTAGCTTAAGAGCTGGCTCTACCCTCTGGACACCTGGCATGCTAAACCATGTAGCAAGTGGCATGTGCTGGCTTGGGAAAAAGCCATCCCTACTTTGGACAGCCACCCAGCCCAACTGCTAATGCATTGCCTCCATCTCACCTACTGTTATTAATATAAGAAGAGAAAGGAAAAAAGTCCAGGAAGAACAAACGATTTGGCTGCTGAAGAAGTTGTACATTACTGTTTGAAACTGCAGATGATGAACCATGATAGGACAGAGTAAAATAACAGTGAATTAAATCAGGGAAAGCTCATGCAATATTTCATCATTGTAGAATAATTATATCCATCTCCAAATCAGATCAGATTTTATTTTCTGACACTTAAGGGTCAAAACTTGCCATAATGTGTAGGAAAATGTGTTGTTTTTCCCAGGTAACAAGAGTTAGGACAAGAGAAAAATGGTTTCAAATTGCACCAGGATACTTTGGCTATTAGAAAAAGTTTCTTCACAGTGGAATAAATTACCCAGAAAAGTGGTGGAATCACTGTCTCTGAAGAGATTTAAAAAACATGTAGATGTGGTGTTTATGCACACAGTTTAGTGGTGGACCCGGCAGTGCTGGGTCAGGAATTGGACTAAATAATCTTTTTCCAACTTTAATGGTTTTGTGATTCTTTAAAAGCTCAACATACAGGCCCCAAACCTGGACACTGGTGCTGAGGAGCTGCTGCGAGGGGAAAGTGCTGGGTCTGCCAGCCCAAGCACTGCCAGGGCAGAGGGACCCAGCTATGCTAGTGTCTGTCCCCAAGGAAGCTCTGCTTGTGGCTCCCACCAGGGCTGGAATTGTGTTCCTCCCTCACAAATGTCATTGCCACTGCCCTTATTTTCACAGTCTTAATTTAGTGTTCAATTTGGCATTGCTACAAAAGATTTCCAGGAAAGTACAAAATCTAGACAAGGGTCAAGAAGAGCTGTTAGGAAGTCCTTCCTTCAACTCAGAGGGTCACAAATTTAGATTAGCTTAGACATTGACTTTTCCTGTTCTTCTAGTGAGGGTAGTTAAATTCTTTCTTATTTCCAAAGGAGATCAACACCTGCACATTGCACCACTTCACCCACAGAGAGAACTGGCTCCTGCAGAATTTCAGGACTGCAGAAAAGATGAAGAGGAAAAGTCACAAGATCTGAACAGGCAGAGCAGGGCAAGGGACAACAATCCTTACACTGTTTTCTCCATGAAACAGAGGCACAGGGTCCTGGAACATCTCTTTTTCTATCTCTCCTCCTGCTCAGCAAACCTTTGGTGTTGGAATTCAGTATGTTTCTGCAGAGCCACCCAGAGACGCCACACACTGAAGTGATAAAGAGCAAAGGCAGAAAATTCATCAGAGGTGTCCTTTGGACTGAAGAGTATAATAGCAAGGACCATCAGCTTTTATATTTAGGTCCTACCTGTGCACAGGTAGGTTCCATGCAGCTCCTCAGGTCAGGCACAAAGCAAATCCTCTTATATCACCAAAGTCATCCATGATGGTGCAGAGTGTTCTGTCTTCTTCTGTCCATGAGCTATCAGGAGTTCTAAAATAAAGTTCAACCGCATACCATGTAAAAATAAATAAAACAAAGCCCCTTTCTAATTAAATAAATGATGAAAGGGAAAGCTAAGAAGCGGTGCAGCTGGGAACCCTTTGAAATAATTAGATCTACCTACTTGGCTCCAAAGTTTTTTTACTATCAGGAACAACAAGAAAGGTGTCAGCAAAAGACCTTCTCATTTCTTAGGTGAACAACACTGAGGGATTTAAAACCTATTGAGAGAAGCCTGGGATTCTTTAAGTTCACTGAAGCCAAAGTAATTCACCCTGAATGCAGGCCCTGAAGGTGACTGTGGAGCTTAGAATAAGGATGTCAACATGGTGCTTTCATCCTTTGCTAGTGGAGCTGGTACTGCACATGGAGCTTGCCTTGACCATTTAATTAATAAAGGGACCCACGCAGCTGGAACTAACGTGAACTTTCAAAGCATCAAAAAGTCCAGCGAAGGATCAAGCTGATATTTTCATTTATATATATTAGCTTATTCTGGGCCATTGTTGTGCTCCTCATTCACATGATAGAGCAGCCTCTTACTCACACACACACCCTTACATACTTCCTTTCATTTTACCTCCACAGTGCTTCTGTGTGATGGGGGCTATCACCAATTAACACTGACAATGGGAGCTGGAAGAGAATTTTAGCAAGCACAGCAGGGTTTTTTCTCCCCAAAATCTTTGAGGAAAGGGATTATTTCCCCCCTGCCCTCCTCCCTCCAAAATGGTGAGCTCCATGCCAATGTTTTTCTCTGATCCTTTTTTCTATTCTTGATTTTACTCTGTCTCTTTTCCTTTTTCTTTCATTTAACACCAAACTATAGCAAGGACAATCCTTCAAAAACATTTTCATTGTAGTGTATTGAACAGAACTGGCTTCAACCCTGCCAGGTCAACATGGTCATTCCACTCCTCAGCACTCCACAGGGTCCTATAAATTAGCCCGTGAGAATCCAGAATTTGTGCTTCCCCCAGTCAATGTAAATACTGCCTTTCCTCTTCTTCCTATGCCAAGGGGCAAAGGTTTCAATCAATATTATCACAAAATAATATTTGATAGAATGCTGGTCTGTGTGCAGACTCATTAGTTCCTTTGTCACTCCAGTAATTCTCAAGCAAGTTGGGACTCCTGGTTAAATCAGTCCACAAACAGGGGTGATGGGGATTTTGAATCAACACAGATGGTCTAATCAAGCATAAGACCTTGGGCTCAGTGCAGGCATCATGAGATTACTTTTTATAGTTTGTATGTTCATGAGAAAAGAACATAACAATCTAATTGTCACTCCCAGCCTTGTATCCTACTGATCTTTGGTATCATGAGTCCATCAACTATGCTGGCTTCATGGTTAAGCTCTGCAGATGATCACCATTGAAGCCCCAGTGGATCACTATCCCAGATGCTGAGGAAGCATGCACTTTAATGTGCCACAAATCTTCTAGTTAGGTGGCAAAGCAAATAGAAATGGCTTCATATAAGCCCCTTGTTGTTGTAATACAACAGGAAATGAAGGACACTCACACACTGAGATGTCTAAAGCAAAAAAGGTGCATTTATTTCTGGACTTCAATATTTATAGAATTCCAAAAGTCATCATGGATTGGAGGATGAAATTGCCACTTCTGCAACCACACTGGTCAAACCAACAGTCTGTCAATTCTCTCTTCCTCCAGAAAGGAATGCAAAACAATCATTATTTACATGAAAAATGCATGAGAAACTCCATTACAAAAATGTAAACATCAGAAGGCTTAGAAGAACTTTAGAAGAACAGAACAACATCTTGTTCTAAGGAAAGTTACCTCTTTAAAATTGATATCATGTCCAATTTTCAGTTAAACACCCTGAGGCCATTGCAAATATTCCCTGTCATGGCCTCAGTGGGCATTTGATACAGTTTTACAAGAGCAAGAAACTGGCTTCCAAGCAATGCCCTGTCCTTTGGATGAGACATAAAGCTGAGACTGTGAACAACAGCGAGCAGGGCAGAACAGTCTCTCAAGAGCAGGACAGCTGTCTTTAGTGTCCTCACCAATCTGCTTGCACTGAGCTCCTCTCAGCTTTTCAGGTGGCTGTCATCTGTGCTGTCCCACAGCCATCAGGCAAAACCCACCTCAAGGCCAGGACACATCACTGCTGCAGCCTGTGTGCCCACCAGAGCTGCTGTGCTCCAGCACAGAGTCATGGATTCATGGTTAGTCAATAGCCTTCTGTGCAGTAGCCTCATTTTGGGAATCATCCTAAACATTAGGCTAGTGGGGGAGTTACAGAAGAACCCATTTACTGGCAAGCAGTTGACACCAAGAGCTCGGGGGAGTTAGGAAAAATATGATGTCTGTGGTATGTGAGCGTGGTAGCAACTGGCCGTGAGTGACAGAGGGAGCAACTGTCAGGATACCTCCCAGTGACATCTTACCAAAGGGGAAACTCAAGGAAATTTCTACATTAAACACTACTCAGTGTTGAATGCCACTTCAGTATCTTTTAGCAGAAACCCAATGTCTCTCGGAAAGCCTCCGTTAAATATTTTGGTAGCTCCTCTGGCTGTTCCTCTCTACAGCCTGACAAACATTTCACACTGGTTGCACAGCTTTTGGTTGGAAGGAATCCCAGCTTTGTTGACAGTGACTTCAGTCAGCTTCAGAGGGCCTCTTAACTCTGCTTTGGGGCTTGTCAACACACAGCGGACTGAGACACCATGCCAGCAGGCAGCTCCTCCTAGAAAACATTATTTGAATCCAAATTGTCTTCCAGGCACTTTTTAAAAAACTTGATATTGTGTGAGTTACATGCTCATCAGAAGAAAAATCTGTGTTCATCCCTCATTGTTTAAATTTACAGAAGGTCATCTTCCCATTGCTGTAACAGCAACCCCAAAAATATCACACCCTGATCAGTCAAATGTCTTTCACATGGCAATGTACAACCAAACACAATTTGGTGCTGCCAAACAATAATCATATCTGAGGAGAGACAATCACAAAAGTACTTGGAGATTACTTATACTTAGAAAAAGACGTCATGAGAGGTAATTTTAAACTTCTTTTACACGTATGATCAAGAACCATTGTGTGAAAAGCTTCTACTATCTGTTCTGTCTGTGATCTCCTGCAACAAAAAAACACCTCTGCTCTGACATGTGTATTGGTATATTTAGTTCTGTTCAATCAATGCACTCCTGGGGTTCATAGAATCACAGAATCATTGAGTGGTTGGGGTTGGAAGGGGCCTTTAAGATTGTCCAGTTCCAGCCCCCACTGGTGCAGGGACACCTTCCACTATCCCAGGTTGTTCCAAGCCCCATCTAGCCTGGTCCTGGGCACTTCCAGGGATGGAGTAGCCACAGCTTCTCTGTGCAAATTGTGCCAAGGTCTCACCACCCTCACAGTAAAGAATTTATTTGTAACACCCACTGTCTTTCAGTTCACCCTTTGTTGTGTCACAACAGGTCATGCTAAAAACACCCTCTCCATATTTTTTGACCTTCTCATCAACAAACACATCTAAGTCCTTCTCTGCAAGGCTGCTCTCAGCCCATTCTCCACCCAGCCTTTCCTTGAGGTAGGGATTGCCCCAGTCTGGGTGCAGGACCTTGCATTTGGCCTTACTGGACTTGGTGAGGCCCCATCTGCCCAGGTCCCATGGAATGGCATCCCTTCCCTTCAGTGTGTGACTGCACCACACATTTTGGTTCTCAAGTCAGATGTCTTTAAAAACACCCCACCACCTGCAAAACCATAAACCTGCACAGGAAACAGCCCTTGTACATTTCCCACTTTATTCAAGGGAGAAAGCAGAGAACAGCATCAAAGAGAGAACTTTTCTCGTGACTCAGTAAGATCAAAGAGTTGCTTTATTACAAACCCTGTTTTACAAGAAGATATTTATGAAGATTTAACTGAAGATGCTGTACTTTATAGAAATTAGAATTATTTACTTGTCTTAAAGAAGAACCTAGAAACCTTTAGAAGGTTAATGCTCTCTTGCACTAGTCTTGGTACTAACAGTTGAAGACATCTAGAATTTTTAAGAGGCTCTGCTCCAAACAGTCCAGGTGAGAAAACTTTCTTTTCGCCTCCAAGAGAGGTAAGAAAAGAAAGTAACCAGAGAAAGTAATCAGAGAAGAAACAATTTAATCCAAGACCTCAGAGAAGTCAAGAATAAAATTACTCTTCCTGCCACAGCACTTGGTGCACTCATGGGGTGGATAATTGTGAAGGAAGCCTTTGTCTTTGATCAGCAGTTTAAATTTATCGACTGATTTGGCTAATTCAGCCTCAATTTTTAATTAACAAATACTAAATCCAACTGGGCAGGGGAATGGTATGTTGGTACAAAAGACCTACCAAGCTCCAGTATGGGAAAGGTCCATCCTATCAGTGAAAATAAAGGTAGGAGGAGGAGAAAGGTTGTACAAAACAGATTATAACCTGGTTTATCCCTCCACCTTCTGTCAGGTGGCAGCTCAAGTCTTCCTGAGCTGGAAGCTGGGTGTGAACCATCATGTCTAACAGTCATCAGTAATGACATTTTTCATTACTGTTCAGTCTATTTTAAGAATGCTTAAACATTTGGTCTCTATAGCACCCAGAGGCAGCAAGTTTCATGGGTTTCCTTGGATGAAAAATATTGGCTTTTGTTTGCTTCAGGTGCACCACCTGATTATTTAATTGGATCAAGGTGGGTCTTGCATTTTGAGAAAATGTGAATAATTGTTTGTTTATTGCTTCCTCCTTTCCAGTCCTGATTTTAATGGCTTCTAATATTTTCCCTCATCTGCTTCCCAAACTGAAAAGCCTGGCATATCCCACCCACTCTTCCTTGTGAGGGAGAACAGGGCACAGGCAGGAGTTGTCATCTCCTTCCATCATCCAGATCTGTTTCACCAATAACTTCAAGCACTGGCTTTAGTTCTGAGCACACCCAGGGAGGATGGAGGTCATGAAGGTAAATGTCAACCAGGCTGGGGGAGCAGGATAAGAAGAATTAGAAAGAATGCAGAGCTCTGAATATTGTCTGCTTCAGATGAAAAAGCCCTTCAAGTTATTAGACAAAGAAAAAAGATTTTCAAAAGTAAGTATTCCTTGCTTTTATCATAAGAAACCAAAGCTTTGAGGCTTTGGTCCATCGTGAATGAACAGAAAATGGGATTGCAGTTTGCAAAGTGTTTTGAAATCTTCTAATTATTTTTCATTAAACAAGGTCTGGAATAAACTGCTGTGGTTTCTCCCCACACTTCAATTTCCCTTATGTCAGCTTCATTTTTGTCTTCCTTTTTCCCAGCCATTTCAAAAATATCTGGAGATCAAGCAGCTGAAATTGGAAATGAAAAGGATAGGATAAAAGAGAGAAGAAGCAAAAGGAGAAAGGAAGGGAGTGGGGAAAAGCTTGAAAAGACTTTCTCCAGAATGCAGATCACGGGTATTTTCAGTGCTCTTTGGAAAGGTCCCATCAGGTTGTCATCTCAGCCCCCATGGCTGTGCTCTGGGAGCTCTTTCCTTTTTCCCTTTGTTTGCAGCCTGTCAGGCCCAAAGCACCATATGGAAATGACTCAGGTTGCTCTGGCCACAGATTTGGGCCACGACCACACTTCCCTGAGCCCCTTCAAAGACCAGCAGAAAGCTTCTTCCTGTGAGTGCCAGCAGGTCCCTACCTACAAAGCAAACAGCAGATGCTGCAACCATGGGCAAATGTCCAAGGATGTAAGAAAACACTAATTAAAAGACGTTTTATCATGAAAAGCTGGAGGTGATTAAAAAAGAGAAATGCTTAGCTGGGAAAAAAACCCCTCCATGCTGCTGTGTTGAGTGTACTGTGCTGCACCATTAAGACATGCAGAAGCACTTTTAACTTGCCTAATGGCAAGTTACAGCATAATCTGTGATTAACTTGCTTCATGTTGTCAGAGGCTATCAGTCACTCCAGAAGAAATCTGATTTCTGCCTCTTGCCCTGTGTCTGGCAAAGTGTCATGTCAGGACGTTGTTCCCATCCCAAACAGCTTTAAAATCTCCAGTTCATCTAAGCAGGATTTTGGGACCCTGGATCCAGTGTATCCAAAGACAATATCTACCTGGTTCTCCAACATTTCTGTTAGGAAAAATGTAGTTTAAAATGTGCAATTTGTTATTTTCTCATTGAAAACAGCTCCCCCAGCTCTCAGAGATCTCTGCTGAAATGGATTTTTTGCTCCAATGGACTCCATTATCTTTTTTCCATGATTTTGCTCACCTCTGCTAATGGACATGGTTTTTCACTGTAATTATTCAGTATGCAGGATGTGCTGATGACTGCTTTCTGTCTCAGGACATTTCATTCCTAATTTGGAGTCAGTCAGGGCCTGAAGATATCAATAAAAGTCTAGGGACAGAAACCAGGGTATTTGAAAATTTAGTGCAAGACAAACTTCTGGTCTACCAAGTATGATGATGCAATATTGCAAAAATCTCTTTCAACACCTTCCAGTGTTCATGTGGGAGCAGTGAGTGACCTAAATGTGCCCAGTTTAAACATCAGAACTGCACAGACACTGGGAGCATTTTTAAAGAGCAAGTATTTTTCACAGCATTAAAAAAAACAAAACAAAAAAAACAAAAAAACAAACAAAAAAAA
>VYZP01046091.1:0-12529 GCA_013400635.1 Hypocryptadius cinnamomeus | reverse complement strand
TCTCAGCAATAAAAAAAAAAAAAAAAAAAAAAAAAACCGAAAAAACCCCCCAAAAAACCCCCAAAAAAACCAACCAAAAAAACCGTCAAAAACCCCACCAAAACCAACAAACAAACAAAAAACCCCTGTAAATACAAAACACCTTTTACAAGCTTCAGGCTGGTATTGTGCAGACGTAGATGATTCAGTAAGTTACCCTTTGGAGTGTTTCAGTGATCAGAGGAGAGGACTGGGAGTCAAGACTTCCCCATTTTTTCTTCCATTTACCTTTAAACAAATCCCTGGTGGGATTTCTGCTTTACACAGACATCAAACACCCACAGCTCCTCCACACTTCAATTCAAAGTGCACTTGTTCAGCATGTCCACAGTGTGGACCTTCTGTCTCTCTGGACATTAAATTAATCAGTGTCAAGATAGGGTTAATGCTATTGACCTTTGGTGGATTTTGCCTTTTGTTTACAGAGCAATTTGAGATCTTCAAATTGGCTGTTCCAGAGGTGCAAATATACTGCAGTGACCCTCCTAAACAAACCCATTATGCAGAGAGTGCTGCCAGCTCCAGAGCTGGGGGAGCAAAGGTGTCCACAGCCATGGCGACAGGCAGCCTGGAAGGTGAGCTGGTAACACAAGCAGAAAAGCTTTCTTAGCACTGTTTTACCCCAAAAATCAGCAATAAATTTTTAAATGACAGTTGGAGAGGCTCAGCCCATTGCTCTGTCTCTGTGCCAGGGGAGGCAGAGCCTGTATTCCTGTAAGCAGATGACAGAAGAACACAGATTTGATTTGAGCCACAAAATGTCAAACCTAGAGGGTTCTAGAACCAACAGCAAAAGGGTTCTGCAGTTTCCTGTGGGGCAGAAAAATTGGGGAAAAGTATCAGCAAGTCAAATGCAGCAAAGGTGCACAGGCAGGGCTAGGAGTTCTCTAGAGAAAGTGAACGTGAATGAAGAGGGTGGGGGGACAGACAACAAGAAGTTTTAGAGTATTGCTTTTCATTGGCCTAACTAGCAATAAAAAAAAAAAATTGGGCCAGCTCCCAAGAATTGGTCTTGGACAATCAATTGGAGATAACAGAATTAAGCAGAGGCACCAAGCAAGTGACAGGATGTTAATTCAAGTTAGATTTTTAACAGTCCTGGGTGAATAACTCTCAACAAAGCATTTTCTAGCTGAAGTTTATGTACTTTTCTATTTTTCTAGGCCTTTTCTTGTCATGTGGCCAAATGCAGAATACAGTCATCTCCAAAATTATTCCATACTAGGGATTCTACATTTCTTTTGTCTCATATTCAGGACAGGTAACATTTCAGCAAGGACATCTGCTGTCAGGTCTGGTGCTCACCTCCTGCAGTGAGGTTCACAGTGTGGCTGAAGGAGGTTGAGAGTTCTGCAGAAAGAGCAATGCAAGCAGAACAGCTCCTCATAAATATTACTAAATTCAAATAGCCAATGTGTTTATCCCTGCTGCAAACCTATTCCAACAGATCCTGGTGGGAATAGTGTGATAGCAAAATCCTTTCTCTGTGCAGTGCCTGCCATGAAGGCAGTGGATTTACCCTACTGGCCAAGAACCCTCTCACATACAGATTTTTCCCGAATCTCACTCTGTGTGTACTCACTCAACAGCATCCTGCTGCTGGCATGCTTCTAGCAGTGCTCCTGTAAAACCACAGCACACAAACAGTGGTGTACTCACACTAATATTTCTTCTCCACAGTTGGAGAAAGTCTGATCTTAAAGCTAGTTATCTGCTGGGAATAAAAATAGTGGCTCTGAATATTCAGTGTTTGTTTATATCTCACTGCTTCCACTAACATTCCTGCCGTTTAATTTGTTTGGAAGACTATTCAGAGGAAACTAATAAGTGGTGTGAAGACAGGAAGAACTATAAACCACTGAAATCTGAGAACACATTCAGTGACGTTATCCACATTATTTGCCTGGCTCTGTTATTTAAAGTTCAAGTCAAAGGGGAAGTTTTGTTTTTAACAACAAAGACTTGCACACGTATGGACCAAATCTCTTTTCCTTGGAAGCTCTGCCTGGATGAGACAGGATCAGCGATCTGCATAAAAATAAAGAGCAGCAATATTGCTCTTGCAATTAGGCAGATTTAGCCCTGATCCAACGACAGACAGCACAATTCTCTGGCTTCAGTGGGAGTCCTTCTGGATTTGAAGATGCTTGCAACATTGATAGCCTGTGTTATCAATTTATTTTCTTTTTTAATAGCTGCTTATAGAAACACTGACTTGTATTTGAAGTTTCCAGACTCTGAGATTTTAGGCAGGCAACATTTTCAAATATAAAATCACCACCTTAATCTGACACAGAACAAGTTCAAGTTTTGACTTAAACCAAATGTAAAAATGACAGTAGAAATACTAGAAAAGAGAATTTATGTACCAGAGGTCATACATGATACAGAATCACAGAAAAAGCTGAGTTGTAAGAGACAAACACTTCTTGATCTCTGTCAGGCTGGGGCTGTGACCACTGCCCTGGGGAGCCTGTTCAGTGCCCAGCCACCCCATGGATGAAGAACCTTTTTCAATATCCAACCTAAACCTCCTCTGACACAACTTCAGGCCATTCCCTCAGGTTCTGTCATTGTCACCACAGAGCAGAGATCAGTGCCTGCCCCTCCTCTTCCCCTCACAAGGAAGCTGTAACTGCAGTGAGGTCTCCCCTCAGCCTCCTCCAGGCTGAACAGACCAAGTGCCCTCAGCCACTCCTCACTTGGCTTCTCCTCAACACCCTTTACCTTCATCCTCATGGCCCTCCTTTGGACATTCTCTAGTAGCTTATCATCTTTTTTATATTGTGGCACCCAAAACTGCCCTCAGGACTCGAGGTGAGGCCACCCCAGCCCAGAGCAGAGCAGGACAATCCCTCCCTGCCCAGCTGGCCATGCTGGGCCTGATGCCCCCCATGACCCTGTTGCCCTCCTGGCTCCAGAGCACTGCTGATCATATTGAACTTTCTGTCAACCAGGACCCCCAAGTCCCTTTCCAAAGTCCTGCTCTCCAACCTCTCATTCCCCAGTCTGTCCCTACATCCAGGGTTGCCCCATCCAGGTGCAGAATCTGGCACTTTCCCTTTTCAGATCCTTGCTTAGTATCTCTTCCTGTCCTGCATCCAAGTTATTTATGAGGGTGTTGAAGAGCACAGGGCTGAGGATGGACCCTATGGAACCCCACTAGTGACATGTCTCCAGCCTGATGTCACTCCAGTCACTTTGTGCCCAACCTGTCACCCATCCCATGAGAGGTTTATCCAGCTGCTTGCTGGACATTGTGTCCAGGAGGATACTGTGAGAGACAGAACTGAATGCTTTGCTGAAATCCAGAAAGATTGCACCAACTGGCTTCCCTTGGTAACTAGGTTTGTCACTTGATATAAAAGGCAATCAGGTTTGATAGGCAGGACTTCCACGAAGCTGTGCTGGCTGTGAGCAATAACTGTGTTGTCCTCCAGGTGTTTTTCAATATCCCCCAGGACAATCCTCTCCACAGCTTTACCAGGCACAGAAGTGAGACTGACAGGCCTGTAGTTGCCTGTAGTATCCTCCTTCTTGCTCTTCTTGAAAATCAGGACAACATTCACCAGCTTCCAGTCAGCTGGGACCTCTACAGATTCCCAAGACCACTCAAAAATTGTCCAGAGAGGTTTTGGATGACATCAGCCAGCTGCCTTAAATTTACTACTCTGAGTGGGATATGGTGGTTCCTGTGGATTATTTGCAACATTAAAAGACGTAACATTAATATTGCATGACCTTTCTTTGGAGAGAATAAACAAACAGAGCATCTGAGCTTCAAGTATCTGTTATTCCTGATTGGCTTGTAATAAAAATTCCCTTTTAAAACTGAAATAGACAAATCAAAGCAATTTTACTATGAAGAATGTGTGTTAACAAAAAAAATAAAAAATTAGATTCCCTACACAGTGTATACATAAATACAAGAGATTTTAGCTTAACCTTCTGGTCTCAACTTTTGTGTCTCTATAGTGGCTGCTCAGAATGGGCATTCTATTGTGTGTATTAACTGGAGTGGCTGAGGCAGGCCCAGGGCTGATAATTATAGTTTGGTCCCCCAGATGATTGAGAAGCCTTACAGAGGACTGCACAGTGCAACTTTAACAGCCCTTCCCGATGCCTAACTAGAAAATCTGTTTCAAAGGGGCTCCGTGAATTGTAGGGTACAGTCAATTAACTTGAATATTAATTATCTATAATGAATGTACCCTTCTTCGGGGCTTGAAAAGAAGCAAATTACTTGGAGAGGGACTAATTAAGATGATGTAATCTTGACCATGAAGAATAATTTCTTCCTGGTGACAGAAATGATCTAATTGAAGTATCTCATTAATTAATGTCTCATGAAATTGACTGATAAAATGCCTCTATGAATGCCTCCTGAACTTGGGGCCGGCAGAGCATTGTCGTGCATCCACTCCCGCTCCAGACCCTATCACTGACAATATAATTAGACCTTGGAAGCATGCTGTGCTCAGAAGGATTTATAACTCTGCAGTGTGGATAATCTACAAATGCAAAGTTAAGACAATGCAGCTTGCCACCGTGAGATTTCTGAAGTCAATGAGTGAAGCCATAAATCAGGTATAATCCAATGGATGACAAGTGAATTCCCCCTCCTGCCAGCTCTGCCAGCCTGCACTGAGACCAGCCCCACAACCTGCTGATAACCCTGCACCAGCCCCAGGTAAACAAAATCAGATTGAAGGCATTTTATTTTTCCTTTTCCACTAGATTCGCACATAACCTGTGGATTTTAGCTAACAGTGCTCCAAGTTCCTGAGAGGGAGGGGCAGTAGAAATACTCTTCCCCTGCTATGCTCCTCTTGCTGAGGAGGTCACTGTGTGTGATCAGCAAAGCTTTATCAAGAAGAAAGGCTTTGAAGTGCTGGAATGTGTCCAGAGAAGAGCAGTGAAACTGGTGAAGGGTCTGGAGTCTTGTGGCAGGTGGCTGAGGCTGGGGATGTTTGCTCTGGGGAAATGGAGACTCAGGGGGGGCCTTCTCATCCTCTATAACCCCTAAAAGGAGATTGTATCCAGGTGGAGGTTGTTCTCTTTTCCCTAGTAACAAATAGGACAAGAGGAAATGGCCTCAAGTTGCACCAGGGGAGGTTTAGATTGGGTATTAGGAAAACTTACTTCACCAACAGGGTTGTCAGGCATTGGAACAGCTGCCCAGGGAACTGGTGGACTCCCCATTCGTGGAAGTGTTCAAAAAACATAGATGTGGCACTTGGGTCATGGTTTAGTGGTAAACATTGGGTTAATGGTTGGACTTGATCTTAGAGCGTTTTTTTCCAATCAAAACAATTCTATGATTCTAAAATTTGGGGTTATTTATTCTGGCCAGAAAACCTGAAAGAAAACATAATTTGGCTTAATCCAAATTCTACATATTTTATTTTGATTGCCAAACTGCATCCTTTCAAAGCTTTGGTAATAGTATTTTTCCAATTTTTTCTGTCCCACACTTCTTAAAATCTCGAGCAAGGTCCTCCAAAACTGGCAGAGGGTTCCTAGCTTCCAGTGAAATATGATAAGCGTTAATAAATGGACTGTGGCTGGTATAAAGGGAAATTTGAATCTCAGAACTAACAATGATCAATTTACTACAAGCCTGCGGGATCTAAAAATCATATAAGGAAACTGTAGAAACACAGCAGCCAGGCAGGCAAACAAGATGAAACTAGGCCAGTCCAAGGATGCAATATTGTTATTTGTTTACAGCTTTTCTGTTAAAGTGAATTAAATGCCCACAGCTGATAAAAGGTTCATCTACCAGCACAGAAGCTCCTGAGTATCTCACACTATACCAGCACTAATTACATTTCATAAAGCTACCAAATATACCATAACTAACATTTATTGGCCAATGAAATGTTGCTCTAAAATAATAATTACAGATATATGTAGACAATAAAAAGTGAAGCATCAGCCTGGACGCAGGAGGGGAGATTAAATGCTTCTGCTTTTATTGAGTGTTGCTGAGAGGCCAAATTTAAGATCAGAGGCGACAGTACCCCAGGAAAGCCTGCAGGAATAGAGGATAAACACCTTAACTGGGGAATTATGCAGGAGAGTAACATTTATTGCACCCATCTCAAATTTTCCCAGCACTCTGATACTAGGAATCCCTTTTTTACCTCTGAAAAAAAAACTCAAATGGAGGTATTGAGAAACTCCCACAGACCCAACAACAGCTGCAAGCACACAACCCCAAACTCTTTCCAGATTACTCAGGTCTGTACAGAGTTTGTGCACAGCACAAACTTCTCTCTCCTGCATTCCCAGTGCTTCCCTGCCAGCTCTACTGGTTGCATGGAGATGGATGGTCTCCTGTCTCAGGGCAGGTTGGGAATGGAAAGGAGCCTGGCCAACCAGAGCTGCTGTTCCTCCTGTAACAGGAGAAAACATCAGACCTGCTGCAAATCTTGCCAGGAGCCAAACCAGCCTTCAGCAATTCCCCAGCAGAAACCAGGAGGTCATGTCCTCTCTGGTGTTCCACCAGTCCAAGGATGAATCTGCTTCTCAAAGCTCGTTCAGGAAAATGCCCAAGAGTCAGAGTCTGTTCTACTAGTTTTCTTTACCCAGATGAATTGGGAAAAGTCTGATTAAACCAAAAGGGAAGCAGAGGGAAGAATCAGCCTCATTCCAAGTCTTTTTGTCACTTGGCTGCCAGGTCACATCTTCACTCTTGTTGGTTCCCATGTAGCCAATAACCAGATACTGGGGTTTTTCACTCTACAGTGCTTAGAGCTTTATCTGAGCTGGCCTGCTTGGGCACAGACTCTCCCTCTAAGGCTCTTACTTTCTTATGTAATGAGATTAAAGCAGACTTAAAAGAGCAGTAAGGAGATGGGGAAGGTCAAAGATGCCACTTACTATAAATAAATGCTCTGTCAGTTTGAAGGCACAGCACCATCATGGTTTGGGCAAACCTTCACCTGGCTGAAGGTGTCATGCTGAGCAGCTGCCACTCCTTGAAGACATGTCACTGTGGATGGGAGGGAAGGCTGGGAGCAGAGGGAGAGATCTACAGGGTACAAATTGTGCAGGATGATGTTTTCCTGGTCTAGCAGCTTTCTGCAAGTAGAGACAGGATCTCTGAGTAGCAAACCAGGCGTGATTATTGCTCCTGCAGTCTTCATGGTTTTGAATAGAGAAGATGAATGTTCTTACCACCTGCTATCACTAGAGAACTATCAAACTCTAGCCAAAGGCAATTTGGATGGTGTAAGCCAACACACATGGTGTAACATACCATGACAATACAAACATAAAATTCATGGACATATTCAGGCTTAACAAGACACACCCATGAGCCTAGTGACCCAACTGAGTTTTTCAGGGACAAAAATGAACTCAGGAGAACACAAAAAAAATTTAGATTCAAAAATGTTTGGGGAACAGCACTTAAGGATTACAAGAAACCACCCTATTTTCACCAACGTTATCCACTGTTAGAACAACAGACTGTTCAGGCCTCTGTCTAGAGCTGTAGTGATGATGATGAAAGAATACAAAGCGGGTTCTGTCTTTAAAAATTGAACTATTGCACAGTTATAACTGAACACATTCATATGCCTAATAGGAGAAATACTGGGTACATCCACACCACCAGCCTGACTGAGGCTGGGCCAAGGCTTGCTCTGCCACCTGCTTTGTGGGGGACATAGGACAACGTGCAAGTCTCCATCCTGGATGTGTTTCTCCCAGGTAACAGCAGGACGGTCTAGACTCGAGACAAAATAAAAATCATGTGTAAACATTCTGGGGTACAAATAAATTCCAGCTGCAGAGCCACGCAATTATGGTTGCAGGAGCAATGTGAGAGCAGATCCACCAAGTCCTCCTCTTACACTGTGTCTCAGGGCGTGCAGACAGCAATCTTCTGCCCAGTGGCACCTCATTTTTTCCCACTATGGTCATAAGGATTGTTTTGCTTCTGTCCAACTGCCTGTCCAGAGTCAATGAAGCTACAAGACCTCAGCACTCCTGGAGGAAAGGAAGACATTGCTCACTGATTTGTATTTTCCTTGCTCATAGCATAGACATATTCACACCTTCTTGGTGGGGCAGTTCCATTATCCACAACCCATGTCTCCTTCAGCAAGGAGGAAGGCACACAGAGATGACAGAGGGATGATTCATTGTGAAAAAGCTCCCATCCTTTTCAGATCCTACCCTACTACTGCTGAGGCAAGTAAAGTCCCTTCAGAGTCTTTCAGCTTTGTGCACGCTTGAATTTCCAAAGTGGCAAGATTAGAGACTGTTCCATGGGCTGAGAAATGCCACAGTATAAAGCAGGACCTAATATCCAAACCAAACTCCCTCCTCCACATTGATTTTATCACATTACTCCTAATTAATCCCCTTTTCAGCAATTATTCTTCTTCCTTAGCATGTGTGATTGCTGATTGTTTCCATAGGGCCAATTCCCTTTCACGTAAGGTTGGCATAAATCTATTCTATACAGGTGTCAAAGAGTTTGAGAGGTTAAGTTTTGTCTCATTTCAATTCCATGGGGAAAACATTGCAAAACTATCCAGAAGTTGCCCTACTAGCAGTGAGAGAACAGAGATGTCCTGGGCCAGGCAATGTTGTGGTATAAGGGAGAAGGGATCTCCAGTCGATGTAACCGTGGCACCACTCCAATGTCCTGGTGTTTGCTACAATCACTACATCCCCTACAATTTGCAGGTTATTTCAGTGTCATAAATTATAAAACAAGATGTTAGGCATCAGGGAATACCCTCCCTTGGATGTAAGCACATAATCCCCATTAATGTGAGCAGGAGTTATGCACAGGCAATGTGCTGAGAATGTACTCTCTACTCTGCAGAGCACACTTGGCAAGTCTGAGTAACCTGTGCTTGATCTTAGTTTTCTCCCCAGAGCTCCCAGTGAATGGGGAGGCATGAGAAAGCTGGTGTGCAAGGCATTAGCATCAAGGAACAAGTGAAAGAACACTCAATGGGATTATCAGTGCTCACCCAGCACATTAATGGATGGTGTCCTATAGGAATATTTTACATCCAGCAGCCATGAGCCCAGCCCTTCTTTTCAGTGCAAATGTGGAGTAGTGGTTAAAGCAAAGGGGAACAAAGTTGAGAGCAGAGGAAGAGCTTTTTTATTTCCCTTTTGATGGCCAGGAGAGGCTGTTCCTTGCTCCTGTCTTCACTTAACCATTGGTTGAGGTTTACCTATGTGCTCTGGGCACTCCCATCCTTTTCTGTTGACAAACCTCTTCCCTGCTTCCTTGCTGCCAATCCAGCTCACCATCAGTGCTCTAAGAGGATCTGGTCATGGTGAAACAAGAGACCCATGTAGTAAAGAGGGAGAGAACCACTGGAGATGAATCCTCACCTGCGTGGGATCAGCTGTCACAGCAGAGGATAACTGAAGCATTGAATTTATGCTGGGACATCCAGGGAAATCAATTCATTTTCTGTTCACACTTTAAGTTAATTTGGATTATTTAATCCACATTAGGCTCCTTTATGCACACTCTCATTCAGAATCAGAGTGCCACTAATTCAGTTTACAAAGTAAATTAAGCTCAGCCAAATTATGCTATGTTAAACTTGAATGAGGGTCGATGAAGAGATTTAATGTGGTTTAATTATCCACTTTACATATCAAAAAATGCATAAAATAACACATTAAATGACAAAACCAGTCCCTGGAGCAGAAGGGAATGAAAGCTGGGGCTCCTTCTCCCAGAAAAGACCACTGGATAACTGTCAAATGTCTTTTCCTTGGCTTGGGATAGCTCCTCATTTAACAGGAAGAGCGGAAGCCTTTGAGCAGCTGGAACAGAGAAGGTCAACTTCTTTCCCCTGCCCCTTGTCATGACTGTGAGACAATTCTCTGGAGATGTGATAGATCAGTCTCCAGGATGCTGCGAATGAATTCTCTATTTAGGATACAGACTGTGAATTTCTGCCCTATGCATCTCCTGATGATTTATGCAGCAGGAGAAGAGCATCCAGCAGCTCAGTGCTGAAGGACTGAGAAGAGACAAAGAAACCACAGCATTTCAGAAGTGGGCTAGAAGATCTCCAAACCTTTGGCAGTGCCTATCCAGAGCTCCTGAAGAATGGTTGTGATTACAGGGAACAGAAATCAGCAAATGTAGAAAGAAGCACGAGAGAGAGAGAGTGGAAAAACAATTTAACTTCAATTTCCAAAAATATACAAGCACGAGAGTTGAAGATGTTTTTAAATATCTACAGGACACCCAGGAACACTGAGCAACAATCACATTTGGATTATTTCACTGTTTAGATCAAATAGTTTCTAAACCAATCTGATTCACTTTGGCAGAGTGAATGGAAGAAGAGCAGTAGAGATCATACCTCAACTTCACCTACTTATAAGATTTTGTATCAAGGTACAGAAATATGTGAAGCTGCTATTAGAGCATGCAAAACTACATGGGAAAAATGATAAATTAGTATAATAGTAATCAGCAGCTCATTTCAAGAAGGAGGTGTATATCAAGAAAAAGTCTTCAAGGTTCTGACTGGGATGTCATACTATGCAATATTTTCCTTAACAACATAATCTTAATGTTTGCATATTCACACACAACACCACAGAGGGAGGGGCCACCAGAACACACAGGGCTAGAGTTCAAAATCATCCTGACAAACGATAGAAGAGGTCTGAAAAACCAGGATGCAAATGAGCTTTTGTCCTCAATAAATATCAGGATCAGAGAGGAACAACAACTGCATGACTACAAGCCAGCAACAGACTGGAGGGGGGAGATCTGCAGAGAAGGACTGGAGGGCTGGAGTAGATCAGCAGCTAGATGTGAATCAACAGGGTTGTGCTGAAAACAGCAAACACCATGCTGAGGCAGGCAAAGAGCACCATCATGTTTGAGATGTGTGAAGAAAGCCTTCTGCTCTGTTTGCTGCTGGTAATAGCTTCACTGGAGAACTTTTTCTTGTTTTGGCCGCTGTATGTCAGGAGAAATTGGATTAATGTGAGAGAGAGGAGATACAAATTTTAAATGCTAAAAAAAAAAAAAAAAATTAAAAGAAAACAAAAAAAAATCCAATCCATTACAAGAAAGATAGATATTATGATTTGTGTAGAACAAGAACAGGGAAGACCAGAGAACAGAACATGGAAAAGTGGCACCTGGTAGTATTTGAAATTATTATCACTGGACTGTTTAAAAAAATTATATACAAAAGGTTGCATTTGAATTAAAGAAACATGCAGATTGAGGAACTGATTAGATCACTGTTTGGTCCCTCACAGTCTTTTTAAACCAAGAGTTTTTAGGTTTACTCCCATTTTGGTAGGACAACGTGACTTCGGTCAGATCACTACATTCCTCTACTTATCAATGTTTCCATATATTCTATAAATATACAGAAACAAAATTCTCATCCATTTCCAGGAAAACAAAAAAGTAACACACCTAGAAAATCTGCCTGCTCATGGATCTGCCAGGATGGAGCTGACTTCCAAAAACAGGAGCTGATCCACCCTTCTGTGGATAGTGATCGTACAGATCAGAGTCCTGCAACTCATTTTGTATATCTGCAGTAATGAGAGAAGAAAGGTTTTGCAGTATAAAGAATTGTCTGGGTTTCACCTTAAAGCCTCAATTCCTCAGAGAAAATGTTTGAACAAATACAGTTCCTATAGCAATCCCACCCATTTGCAGCAAAGCAAGAAGAGTTTCAAGACCACAGGAGTGCAGAGCAGCCACCAAGCGTAGGCACCACTGTAACATTGAACCTGCACCCAGCTGTTTCTTGCACAAAGGACAGGAAAAAAATGAGTGTAAACACAATGAAAGGAGTATTGTTTATGTGCCACCCTCATACTAGCTACCATGAACTCTGGCTGATTTTGCTTATCATCCATTAAGGGAAACAGCTATAGGTCATCTCTGTGATTACCTAACACTCAGGAGAAGCAATAAAGCTCAGCTGGAGGTGTCACACTGCAGCAAAAAGTAAAGGCAGCCCAACTCTCATTTTTGTTTTTCACTACATTACTTCAGTTAACATAGTGCACTGTTAACATTAACTCCTGGCCATATACTGCTTTATAGATAGACAATCAATACTTCAACTGAAATATGATTTTGTTAAAACATCTAGGGGGCTGTATGCATTTAGCTTTCACACTATTTTCAGAAAATGAACATCAATATAAAAATAATGAGCCTCATAAAATAAAGCCTCGTTCATGTGGCTGAGCTGGCTTTTAAGAAAGAGGACAGAGATTTATACTAAAGGCACCACAAAAGAAACAGCTTAGAACAACATTCAGCATCTCTATCAACCCCTCGAAGGACATTCAAGGCCAGCACTGAAACACAGTCTGCTTTGCTCACTAGGGCATCCAGTGGGATGGCAACACTTGGCAGGAGCAGTTGGAAACACCAGCAAGAGAAAATGGCAGCAGAGCCTTGGACAGGAATATTAAATTACCTCTTTTTTTTTCCAGATCATCATAA
>VYZP01046090.1:0-25117 GCA_013400635.1 Hypocryptadius cinnamomeus | reverse complement strand
CGGCACGGCACGGCACGGCGCTGCGGGAGCTGCTCTGCGCTGGAATGTGCCAAACCCTGCTCCGCACAAAAGAAATTCCTTGGCTGTGCAGAGGGAAAACAGGCTGTGCTGGCTCCCTTCTCCTGGCCCCTCTCTCCGTGTCTGAGGCTGTGGAGCCAAGTGCGTGACTTGCAAGGAAACAGCCCAGCGAAGGGGTGCACCAGGAGCCTGGGCTGGGGCGATGGTGACCCCGCTTTCCCTTTGCTCGGTGGAGCCCCTCAGGGAGATGCGTGGTCTCTTGTGCTGCTGGGGAGGATGGGGCTTGCACACAAAAGCAGCTCCCTGACCTTTCCTTCCCAGAGCTGGGGCTGAAAGGGGCCGTTGTGCCCTTTGCAGCGGGAGAAGCTGGACAGGCAGGGCTTGTGTGTGTCCAGCTGTCCCAAGCGGCAGCAGCCCAAGGGGCCGAGCTCTTCCCGAAAATCCTCTGGGACTCAGCTTCTCTCCTGTGCCTGAGCACCGGCCAGTGCAGACCTCTGTAGGTCCTGTCAGCTGCTTGGGCCCCCAGTCATCCCCTGCAGTTCCTTTTACCCCACAAAAGATTCCTCATGAGCATCCTGATGTGGGGAAGGCAGGAGGGGCAGGCAGTGCTTCCCTGGGTGCAAAACCCCAGCAAGACCTGCTTGCTAACAGCACAGCTGGGCATGGTATAATGGCTTCACCAGGTGGCTGCAGGAGCCAGCATGGAAAACTGGAGGAATCTGGAGGCTTCCCAACCCTGAGGACTCCTCCTCTTGCAGATTTGCCCACAGCAAGGATGGAAACTTGCAGCTTGCTTGGAAAAGATCTGTTGTGGCAGCCATGGGTGTGAATGGCAGCAGGACCATGGCTGGGGTCTGCTGCAAGGCTGGGGTTTCTGCTTGGGGTAAATCTGGTGCTGCAGCTGGTGACAGTGCAAGCATTGGGGAAGAAATGTCATTTTCTGGAAGTGCATGTGCTGGCTGGCAACAGGGCACTGCTTTAGTGCACAGATGCTGGTGCTATAGAAATATTTAATGACATTTATTTGACATGTTAACCCCAGGAAAAAATGGTTCCAAAAATTCTGATCTCTGTAAATCTTGAGTTACTTTTCCTTATTAGATCCAGAATGGATTTGTATGTCATCAGACAGAAACTGGGCTGTAAGACAGAACATGCAGCTTTATCTTTTGCTGCCACAACGTCCTGTTATGGAGGCTTTTCAGGTAGTGCTGCTCTCAAAGTGCACCGGTGAGGCAGACTTGTGTGCAGTTTGTGATGCTCATAAGAAATGAGGGAAACAGCATATATTTAAATTATCTTAAAGTCATGTGCATGTGTCCTGAAATGTACTTCTGTCCTTTGCTGCCTGAACCCTGTCCACCAATCCTGAAACTCCTCTAATCCCTGGTGCCAGCAACAATTCTCTCTTCTGGCAAGCACCTAAACTGGGCTGAGGGTTTTGGAGGTGGAGAGTGGCTGCTTCAGGGGACAAATTTCCTGCCCTTCAGGCTCCTTGCCAGCTGGGCTGCCCAAGGCTGTGTTCCTGCAGCAGATGGGTGACAAACGGGGATGCCAGCAGCAGCACACCCCCACAATGGGGCCGTTCAAATCCTGTTTTCATTCTTGCAAAGTTTTGTGTGTTCCCAGTGTAATCCGTGCAGCCAGGAGCTGCTGCTATCCTGTTACGCAATTATTATTTTTATAACCACAGGGAGAGATGTTTTAGCACGAAAACAAAGTCCAGTTTCTCTGGCTGTGAAGTGAGTGCTTGCTGTGAGCTCCTGTCTGGTTTGGGAGGGTTTCAGGGGCTGCCAGCAGCCTGGGGGCTGTAGAAGGAGTGCCCCAGGTGTGGAGGGTACATCTGGGGACTCCCACTCCTCCCATCATTGCCAGCTGCCACGTGTCTCCCGGGGCACAGGACAGAGCCTGGCAGCACAAAGCAGCAGCTCCAAAAGTGGCACTGATGCCAGGCAGTGGCACGGTGCTCCCTGCTCTGGGGCAGCCACAGAGTCTGGCTGGGCTGCCATTGGGCACCCAGCTGGTCTGCCAGTCAGTGAGATTTATATCAGCTTTGCCCCTACAGCTGGGAGGTCAGCAGACCAGGCTGCCCCTGGGAGCTGGAAGATGGGGGTTGAAGCTGCTCTTATCCCATCTGCATCAGGGATGTGCTGCTGCAGTGCATGGGCACGTGGTTAAGCACTGGGAGAGAGGATGGGGAATTGTGCCTGGGTGTGCAGCCCTGCTCTGTGAAAGCAGTCCTGGTGTCATGGGCAGAGTGGGAGCTTCAGACAAAGTTTATTATAAAAGCCCTCCTGTTGAGTCACGAGGTGAAGAAAGGACACCCTTCCTTTTTAAACTCGTCCTCAGAGGGGAGCCTGGGTGCAGCTGGAAACAATTTAGCCCCAGACTTTGTCAGTGGTATATGTCTAAAGGATTGTACAGGTGTAATTGAACCTTTATACAACTTTGTCCCACAGGATTAAGGATAATAAACCTAATGTATTTATATAAATGTATTAAATTATTTGTTTAAATTTATTACAATAATGATAAAGATTAGAGAAAAAAAAGAACTTAGAATTATTTACTAAACCATATGGATAGCTATAACTACTAGTGTAATGCACTGGTTTTGAAGCAATATTAAAGCAAGTATATTAAACCTAGCTAAACAACTATTAAGTAGAGATTGATGTTACTCACCCATACCAATGACCAAGGGCAAATCTCAGCCTCAAGGAGTGACCTTGAGGGGTGTCCCCACCCAAGGGAAGGATCTTCACACACCTTAGGGAAGTATGATGGAAGTTCTCACCGTGTAAAAATGTGACTGGCCTTTTATAGTATAAAGTGATTGACTGTCAGTCATGTGCATTTTTTTAGATTATTAGTCAGCAAAATATGCTTTGTGCTGAAAAAGGTGCGAGCAGCTCTTTCGTTTCTTCTTCTCACCACTCCTGACTCTCACTTCCATATCAGATGCACATTGTTGCTGTTCCCAGCTCCAGTCAGGGAGCATGTCTTGCCTGTCCTCGTGGTGGGGTCTGACAGTTTGGTCAAGCTGTATTTTTCAGCACTAAGAACAGCTGACCCTCCTCACTTGATCTTATCACTGCTTAGCAGACCCTCCTCTCTCAGGCCTTCACTGATGACCCTGTAAGACAAGTTTCCAGCTGCTGTGTCCCTGCTTAGGCAGAGCATCCTGCTGCAGCCAGGGACCAGCCTCAGGCAGTGGCCAGCATGTCCCTGCTTACACTGCCAATGCTCACCAGATTTCCTGCTGAAATCTTTGTGACGTGGTTAATTCCTCGTGATGCCATGGTGTGGCATAGTTTCAGGTGAGAAATCACAGCCTGGAGGGCAAGTTCAGGTGCTTCATCCATGAGCTCCCAGGGAGTGCCATGGGAGTGGCCACATCCCCCTCAAGCTGAGAGCCTCAGCTTACCCCTCGAGTTGCTCACAGAAGTGGAGTTCTCCAGCTTCCTCCACAGCAGATGCAGGTACAGAAAATAATCTCAGGTTCCTGCTGTGTCTTTTCCTGCTTCAAGTGCTCATTTATGCTGCCTTGACTTTTTGGCCCTGCAGGCTCTGCCAGGCTTCCTGTTTCCCAGGTGCTTGAAGGGATTTATGACTTTTTTTATGGCTTTTGGAAGGCGTTTACCAAACTCTTTTGGCCGACCTCTTGGAGCTTTACCTTTAACCTGTCAGCATTTACCATCCATTCTGGTTTTCTCATTTAGATGCAGCTTCAGCAGTTTAGAGGGATGTCTTCTCATTTTCAATAGCCTCTTTTCCTCTGCAGTCAAGCCTTGCTTTCCTCCCTTTTGCCTTTACAGTATCCTCCAGCCAGACACTTCATGTCTGTTCTGATGTCCCAGTGGGTCTCTCTAAATAGGCTCAGAGCCTCCCACAAGTTTTTGTTACCCCATTAAGTTTCTTCATAAAAACAGGTTCTCACTTTTGATGTAGTTTCCTTTTTGAAATTAAACACTCCTGCAGTGGATATGTTGACCACTCTGGAGGTGCTGGCTCTCGAGATAACTGGGGGCTGCCAGGGGCCAGAAGCTGCCTGAGTGTGCAGCAGTGGGAGCTTCCTTAGGGAGGAGCAGAGCCCACTGCAGCCCTTCTGCTCCCTAGAATCCTCTGTGTGTGACCTGGAGAGGGTAAAATCCTCCTGGCTGGGCTAGGAAAGGGTCTGGGCTCCCACCTCTGGAGCGATACCTGGGCAGCTGCTCTCAGGTCCCAGTCTCACCCCATAACTGTCTCTGGAGCAGTGAGGGCTGGCATACCCCATTTTCATGCCTCTCTCTAGAGCCACTGTGGTTTACAGCAGCAGACTCAGGTCCTTGGAGCCCAGAATGAGGGTGCTTGATACCTGTTGAGGCAGTGTGCAGGTGGGAAGAGGGGAGATATCAGGGAGGGAGCTGGGGTTAACAGAGCTGTAGCCATCAGCTTTAGAGCTTGTACACGGAGTGCCCTGTGGCTTCTCTTCCCTTGGGAAGGGAACCCCTCCACAGGGTGGTGGGGGGCTGTGATGGGGAGGGAATAGCCCATCAGTGTCAGGGCAGGCAGGCAGGGGCTGCCTGGTGCAGGGGGCTTGTCAGAGCAGCAAGGACAGGGGACCATGCCTGGGGCTGGCACGGCCTGGAGGAGAGCAGGATGGGCTGGGTGTTGGATTGATGCTGCTGAGCAGAGCTTGCTCTTATTCCCTGTGAACTGTGTGGTCACTGCTCTGTGAACATTCCCATGCCTTCCAGAGCCATGGGCACTGCACAGTGAGCCAGGCACCCCACTACACCTCCTACCTTGCAGAGGGGGTGTGGTGGGCAACACAGCAAGCACCGGGGGCCAGCAGAGCCCTCTCCCAGGGTGCCAGCCTCTCACAGAGGGCTCAGACCCTGGGGGCAGAGTGGAGGTCACAGGTGCTGCACCCCACAGAGGCTGCTGTCAGGCATCAGGCTGCCCCCTGGTCCTGAGGATGTTTCTCCTGCTGTTTTGCAGATATCCATGAATTCTACGATTTCACGCTGCGCTCTGCACCCGAGCAATCTCCGAGCCTGGACGCACGTCATGGCACAGCCAGGCAGCAGCTTGGGGCCAGCGAGCCCAGCTCCACAGCCACGCCCAGAGAGCCCCAAAACCTCCCTGAGGTAAGAACCACCCTCGTGGTGCTGCAGGGCCAGACCCTGAACACTCCTGTGCTGAGAGGGACTCAAGGGGCACAGCCTGCTGCTGGCCACCACAGCCTGCCCAGCTCACATCCAGGCTGTTCCCACACATTCTCTGTGATGGCTTGTCTCATTAATGAGGCAACCTCTCTGGTTCACAAGTGTTAATTGAATTACTCATAATGTGAACAGCTCCAGCTCCAGCTCTGGCTCCTGCTCTGCAGCTGCAGCTGGATTATTTGCTCCTGTCTGACACTGTCTCCCATGGAGGTGTTTCAGCTCTCTGATCCAGCCACTTTTGATAAGTGAAGTAGGTTGAGTCTTTCAAGTTTCCCTTTTCAGGATTTTTTCCCAGCTTTCAGATAACTTGTGTCTCTCTTATTTGCATTCTCTTCAGTTTTCAACGGCATTCTAAAAGATAGAGCACCAGGTGGAAAGGCAGGAATTGAGCAGTAGGGTCTCAGTTATCTCAAAGGCACCAAGGTAAATAAAATTGCCTCGTGTCTTTGCAGGTCTTCTTTCCACACCCCACTTACTGCCTCCATCCCCCACTCACTGCCCTGCCATGGGATGCTGTAGGATCCCCCTAATCTAGTGCAGAAATGCAAAAAGTCATGGATTTCTCCTTTCAGTGAAATAACCCTATCAGATAAACACCATTTTCTGCCTCAGAGATTGAACTGGCTTCCCATCATTTACCTGGGGGTACTCCAAATTTAAGTGTCACACAGGGAAGATGGAGCTGAATGATATCATCTAAGGAAGAACACTTTAAAGGAGTTTGGGGATCAAGAAAAAGGAGGACAAAACAGCCCACAGTCACTGCAGGAGATGTTTGTGTTCCTCTGACTCAGGAGCCACTTTAGTCCCATTTTTTCTTGACCCCCTTCACATTGCCAGTCCCTCTAGTTAAAGTCAAACCTGCAACTGTAGTATGTGTTTAAGAACAACTTTTTAGTGCTGTTATGCCATAAGCAGTGGGATCCTGCTTTGGTTTTTTTGGGTGTCCTGTAGCCTTGATCCACCCAAGAGTGAACTCTGCTGGCAATAGCAACCAGTCTCTGTGGCCAGGCCAGTCTATGAATCCGCAAGATGGAACAAGGACATTGAAAATTGACAATGTGGAAACAAGCAGGGAAGCAACTGTGGGCCTTGCAGAGCTGGTGTGAGCGGCTCCCCTGCTCCTTCCACTGTGCCCTGTCTGTAAGGGGGATGAAAAATGCAGCCAGTCGCAGGGCTTCCTGGCACTGAACACAACCCGAGCTACTGACAGCATCAAATCCCTCCTCCTTTCTCAAAAAAATGTGTTTGAGATGTCTTGTGTTGCTGAAACATGAAATGCAACCCAGCAATGGCACAGTCCCAGAGCCTGGGGCCAGCAAACTTCCACCGTTGCTTGCAGTGACCCTGCTGGCCCTGGGGCCAGTGCCAGGCAGGCTGACGTGAGAGGTGGGATCCCTGTCAAAGGCACCATTCCCCCTGCGTGGGGAAAAGCTCCTTTTGGCCCTTCCAGAAGCAGTGGAGAGCCTGGAGGCAGCTGGCCTGCCCTACCCATGTCCCCCCACTTGTCTCGTTTCAGGGCTGCTCCTGGGACCGTGAGCAGAGGTTCGCCACGGCAGCTGGGGACAGCGCTGCGGGGACAGCGCCACGGCTGGTGAGGGTGACAGCACGGCGGACAGAGGCACCAAGCAGCGTCTGCAGCCTGGTGCTCAGCTCTCACAGCACCCTGCCCCAGGTGAGCCTCCGTGCGCCCCATGCCACCTCCCGCCCTGCCAGCCCTGCCAGCGGCTGGCACTGAGGGGACAGTGCCGGAGCCACGTGCTCTCAGCACCGCGGGGGTGGCGTGTCCCTCCCCTGGGGCTGGCAATGTGTCCTCCTGGCTGTTCTGCTGATGCTCACACCAGAAAATCGAGCAGTCACTCGTGCCAGGGGCTGGACAGCACTGAAATCATCCCCTTGCCTTTGTGCTTGTGGCCCCGTGTCAGCCCTCAGGGCTCGGAGGGCAGGTAGATGTGGCGCAGGAATAACGAGGCTGCGTGGAGCTGGAAATCCTCCCAGGCCCGTCCCTCTCGCCCCCAGCGCTGGCACGCTCCCACGTTGCAGATTTCCATATTTTTTTCTCCAAGCTCTTAAATGGCAGGTCCGTTCCTCAGCTTCCCGGGAGCTTTTCTCTGCTGTCTTATTTACTTGGAAACACCATTTATTTGGATGTGCATCATAAAGCTCAGCCTCCACCTGAGCAAGAAAATCCTTTGGGCTACGCGTTTGAGGGGAGTTTTAGGGATGGGTGAAGGGCAAAATGCACTTTTGGGAAGGATGAAGTGGCCAGGAAGAATGGAGCTCACCACAGATTTAAAATTATATGAAAATGTTGTTTTTCTTGGCAAAGTTTGAAATAATGCTTGTTTGCTAAGTCTAAGTATTCTTCCAAAGTATTTTAAATACAAAAATTGCACTGCCTCTCTTCTGTCCTTTTTTAAATGTTTCCCTTCTTTTTCTGGACTGCAATAAAATGGGTGACACCCCATTTTTTTCTCTTACTGTTTAATTTCTCCTTTTCTCTTGTTTCTCTCTACATTTTCAATCATTCACCATATCTTTAGCAGCTTTTGAAGGGCGAGACAGTGGTTTTCTGAATATGACAAGAAGATGAGCTTGACTGCTGATTCCCGTTTGCCAGTGGGTGGGAAACACCACCACAGGGGAGTCACAGGGCAAAACTCATGAGGGGGTGAGAGCCTGAGCAATTGGGAACAGATTCTGTTGTGATTTTAAGGGATTTTCCTAGCTGTCCTAGGCCATGAAGTACAGCAGCTCTTTCATCCAGCCCCAAATGTCTGGCTGAGTTGCAATGTCTCCTTTAGCAGCAGACACCTAGTTTTGATTTTACGGCTTCATGCAATGGGGAATCTACTCTGTCCCTGGCCTTGCTGGCCTGATGATTATTTATCCTTCACATTAAAAATCTGTATTTTACTGTTAGCCTGTATTTCTCTTGGTTTAGCTCCCAGCACCAGGAAATTTTGCTGCCTTTGTTTGCTAGGATGAAGGACCTTGGCAATCAGAATGTTCCCAACATATAGGTATTTATAGATGCATCTAAGTTCCCTCTTAACTTTCCCTTAGATAAACTAAACAGATTGGCTTCTTCACTCACTCGCTGTTGAGGCAGGTTGTTCCAGACCTGAAATAATTCCTGTCATTCTTTTCAGCCTCCTCCTTTCCTAGCCTGTGTCAGCATGGGCCCAGTCCTTGGTGCCAGGTTCTGGAGCTTTAGGGGTCACCCATTTGCAGGGGCTGCAGCTGCCAGCCCTGAGCAGGGGGTCACTGCCCTGAGATGGAGGAGCAATGGGGACCTGGGTGGGCAGACTGGGACTCTGGGAGCACTGTGCTCTGGCAGGGCTCTCATCTGCAACCTCCTTCATCCCAGAGGATGGTCATTTCACAGCATGGCTGCAGGCAGAGCAGGGAGCTGGAGGTGAAAAGCTGTGAAGATGGTAGCATTCAGTGCCAGGTATTGCCATACCCGTAGTCCTGCCTGAAACTTGGCTTTCTGCAGAAACCCAGCAGCTTTCCTGAAAACTGGAGCCAAGCAGTGCTGGAGAGCTGCAGGCTCGAGCAGAGCTCCTCTGCAGCAGCCCCTGTGCTGGGATGCAGAGTTCTTCACCACAGTGGTGAGCCTTTCCCAGGATGTCACCTTCACTGCTGAATACAGGCCTTGCCCTGACAGAGGGAAGTATTTCCAGCAGTCCCCCAGGAGACAGGATCAGGTGCCTGGGGCGGGCTGTGCTGCTGGACCACAGCACAGGCCCTGTTTCTCCTCCTTCACTCCTACATGAAGGCACTGAGGACACCTCAGCTCCTGCCAGCATCACATTCCGTGTCAGTTCTCAGCAGCAACAGCATGCAGGAGAGCACCAGGGCTGCACAACACCTACACACCCAGCTCCTGCCCTGCTCCATGGGGACTTACTGCTTTTCAGCCTTCAGTGTGTGCTTTTTGTGCCACAGGCATTTCCAAAGCAGGTTTCAGAAAAATACCTGAGCTGGCTGGCAAATTGCATTTGGAAGAACCAGGGAAGCTTTTATAAGTTAATGATAATTAATGCTAGGGCAGGGGAGCACCAGCTGCCACCCTGGTGCCATCAGCCCAGGAATGAGAGCTCTAGTGGACACCCTGCCACTGATGAAAGGCAACACAATGAACTGGCTTTTCCTACCTGAAGTAAGTGCAATTCTCTTACTGCACCCATCAATGTAAATAAGTTTTCCGTTGCCCTGGCTTTGTCCTCTCCCCTGCCCGCAGCTCTCCACAGCAATGTTAACAGAGCAAAAGCTGCCATGACCTGCTTCAGCCAGGAAGATGCATGTCAAATAGATTGCCTCTCCACACAAATGCTTCCAGGAACAGGAAATTTCTGCCTGCTGGCAAGGATATGGGTGTGCTCTGAAGAGCCCTGCAGCGTGCAAATGGCTGCTACAAAGGAAGAGGTGCTAGTAAATACAGCAACAACATGTGCTTCCTCTTGAGGTTTAGTGGGCTGAAGCCATCTCCCCATGGCAAAGTGGATATTCAGCTCTCAACGGGGCAAGAGCAAAGGGGCTTTGCCAGATAAAAAGCCCTGTTGAGGCTAATAGAAGCGAAACCCTGCCTGAGTTCTGGGGCTTGTGGGGTTTTATTTGCTGAATCCTTCATTTCAGCCTTTTCCCGAGCCGTGTTTGCCTCAGCGGGGCTGCTCAGGGCTCATGTGCTGCGGGAAGACTCAGGAGGACGCTCCTGTGGCCGGTGTCACCCGCCTGCGCTCCCAGGCTGCCAAGGAGGCTGCTGCTCTCGGTGAACGCCGTTTTCATCCTCTGTGCACGGAGCAGCCAGCTGTAAAGATAAATGAAAGAGGAACAATGCCGCTGATGAGCAGAGCTTTGCGCCTGCGAGGAAGCGCTGCTCTTCCCCTGCCACCCTCTCCTGCTCCCCAGCGCGGCTCTGCAGCCACTGTGGCTCCATCCCCGTCACCGCGCAGTGCGGGGCCGCCCCTCCGCCTCCGCCCCCGCCCGCCCGAGCATCCCTCCCGCCCGCCGAGGCGTTCCCGGCCGTGCTGCCAGCGCACGGCTCTGCCCGGCTCAGCCTGACAGCTGACACGGAGCAACAGCAGGTCCTGATATGATGGAGGGTGCGAGCGAGGCTGCTTCAGAGGACAGGCATTCCGTGCGTGCTCTGCAATCACCGGTGAATAAGAGAGCTGGCTGGCAGGGGTCACTGCTGCTCCGGCAGGCTCCGCGGGTGTGCGGTGCCTCAGCAGCGTGAGGGGCAGTCTGCGCTTCAGCCCTGCGGGGCTGAGGCCAGAGATGTCCCGGTCCCCCTCCCTGTGTCCCAGGGAGGACACAGCTCCGGCAGAAACGCCCTGTCAGGGTGTTAGGAGCCCTCTCTGCTGCACCCGCTGCGGAAGAAGATGCATCCGTCTGCCCCATAACCCACGGCTCAAGTGCCAAACAGGTCCATGGAGCTCCCTGGGGCATTGGGCAGAGAAAGGCAAGCTGTGCCGCCAGCGTGGCGACCGGCTGTCTGCTTCTCCGTCCTTCTCTCAAGTGTTTTTTCCTATTTCCCAGTGTTCCTTTGGCCAGACCGAAGGGCGTTCCCGTGCTGTGCACCTTTGCCTGGCAGGAGCAGCGGGTCAGGATGGGATGGGCGTGTGGAAGATGCTGCAGCTGCAGAGATGCCGGCTGTGAGCTCCCTGCTCCCCTGGCTTGGCTGCAGCCTCGCCACTCTCCATTTTCTCTGTGAGATACAGGAGAGGGGAAGCACCAAGGAGCTGTTTGCTGTTGCATGGAGCGTCAGGGAAATGAAGCAGATCTCTGGTGTGGGTGAATGTCTGACTGAATGCAGCCCCAGCAAGAAGCCCCTGTCAGGTTGCTTGGTTGCATGTGCCCTGCTGTCCTCACCACCCCACACCCTCTATGTGGGCTGACTGGGCAGGCAGCTGAAGCCATTGCTGCAGGCCAGACTTTACCAGGCCACTGTTTTATCTTGAGCTCAGCCCATCAGCATCGGCCCTGCAACCCCAAAATCCCAGGAAGTGGCTAATGCTCGAGCAATGGGACCACAGAAGCAACCAGCTCCTGGGGGAACTCTCCCCTCCCCATCACATCCCTGTGCAAAAGGGAGAGCATGTTTATTTTAGGAGAAGCAGAGAAGAAAAGCAGCAACCCCCAGCCCAGAGGCTGCTGCCCAGTGTCACTTGAGCCACTTTGTGCCCAGAGGTCACTTCAGGGCATTCACATGCTCTCCGGCGATTTTGTGTTTTGACATTGCAGACACAGGCTCAAAAGCCAGAGTGCTGAACTCAAGAGGGTGTCTGTCTGTAGTAACACACACAGACTGAACCACACATCAGCCCTGGACAGCAGGGACACCCAGCTGGGTGTCCCAGGGATGCTGCTGCTCAAAGGGAGGGTCAGCAGGGGCTGTGTCAGTAACAGCTGTCACTTCAGTGGACATTTTGGTGTTGAATGGCCTCAGCTTTACTAGAGGCTCTTGCTATTCCTACTGCAGAGATGGACATGCTTAGACTTCAGTTCTCCCACTCAATATCCAGCTTCAGCAAAGGATGAAGAAGTCAGTAGAGCCACCAGACTGTCAAACCAAAATCTGGTCACCTATTCCTACTCTACTTGGGGACTTTTTGTCTAAAACCAGCAGCAAAAGGAAGATCCTTGCAGACACAAGGTGTTTCTGGCTGTGCAGCATAGGAAAATCTTGATGGATGTGGTGTCTCCATTCACCCACGTCATTGTCACTGTTTTGAAGGTGTTTTGATGGTGTGAGTGCATGCAGCTCTCCCCATGCCATGGCAGAAAGGGAACAGTGATGGGGAGGCTCTGGGGAGTGTCCAACAGAGAGCCATGCTCCAGAGCCATCCAGACAGGCTTGGAGTCCGTCCATCCATCCATCCATCCATCCATCCATCCATCCATCCATCCAGATCAGTGCTTCAGCTTTGCCTCCATGTAGTGTCTGCGTCTGCCTGTCCCCAAGGGAGCACAGCTGCTGGAGAACTTGCACACTGATGAGATTCACACTCCGGGGTTCCATGTGTAGCTCTGAAATCAAGAACCAAGACCATTCACAGGCATCTCCAGCAGCATGGGGACTGGACAGGGGCCAGGCCCATCGGTGTCTTGGCCAGGAGCTCAGTGAGCTGCTGCACTGCCTCTGCTGGGTCTCTGCTCTGCTCATCAAGTTCCCCAAATGTGCTGATGCTGATGTCCACACAGCAGCACCCAGGTTCCTCCTTCCCTGCTCTGCCTTGTCAGGTGATTGACCATATTCCTGCTGCAACCAAAGCAAAGTGCTGGAGCCTGTCTCCTGTAGCACAGACCCACCAGGGGCTAGGAAATGGGAGCCAGAGCATGGGCTGTGCCACCCTCTCCTCCACCACTGCACATTGCACTCCCCCTCACAGCCACCCCAGCACCTCAGGAGGGGGAGGACAAATCCCCCAGGTGCATTTCTGCAAAAAAAATGAGCTCTCCTCGCCATTTTTAAAGAAACAAACCAAGCTTGAAGGCAGAGCCTGGCAGGCCAGCTGCTTTCTATCTGGAGTGCTGGAGCTAGGGGAACGTCACTGCATCTTAATGGTATTGGGCTGGACAGAGATCAGGATTCTGGTGGCAGAGGCAGTACTGGCACTGTTATAAATAAAGCAGCCACGATAACTGCTTATGAAGGTTTATGGTCTTTAGGATTTGGAGGATCAGTATCAAGCTAGCTGAGAGATGTATTATCCTCGGCATTGGTCGGAGCTAGGGGAAGTGCAGGGGGAGGACAGTAAATGAGCGTGGGTTTGGAAATCATCCCTCTTGTGAATCCAAGCATGAGCCCTTGGAAAGGTGCTCTCTGCTGTGTGCTGGCTCCTCTTGCCTTGCTCTGCCTGCTCTGGGGGGGTTAAACCGTGCGTGGCTGCAGCAGTGGCTGCATTTCAAGCCAGACTCTGCCCTGTTGCAGGAAGCAAGGATTCACCCCAGGGCAGCACCTGCCAGAGCCCTGCTGCCTGCAGGTACAAAGCACCTTGTGGGAGTCTCGCTGCCATCCAACCTAAAAATTATTCCAAGTATTGAGGCTGAGGCAAAGCCTCCTGCAGTCTGTGGCCTGGATAGCTGTAGGGGCTGGCAGTGCTCAGGCACACCAATGTCTGTGCCCAAAGCACTGGCATGGAGACCATTCTGCCTGGCCAACACTGCTTCCCCAGCCTCACAACCAGCTTCCCACCTGCACGTGTCCAGGAAACACGGCAGTGTCCTGCCAGGCTGTACCCCGCCTCGAAGGGGTATTTTTAGAGCAGATCATTTCACAGCCTGGCCTACAGCAGATGAGGGAGGAGCAGCGGCAGAGCAAGGAGGGGGCACTGCACTGCGGTGCAGGGGGAGACCAGGCCGGACCTGGAGCTGGGTTTATTGCAATCCCACTGTTGCACCGTTCATTCCCTCCCCCTTGGCACATCCTGCACAGCGGTTTCCCCTCAGTGCAGTGGTAGATTTTGCACAGCTGAGTCTCGTGGGGTGTTTCTGCAGGAAGATTTCGTAAGCTTCAGTGCTGCGCTGCTGTGGGAGCGCTCCCGCGTTCCCGATCTGGCTGGGACAGGAGTGGGGTGATGAAAGCTCTCCCAGCTGCCTGCTCTCCCTCACACCATGGCTTGGCAGCCCATAGCCTGTGGGGGCACTCAGCCCAGCCGTGTGCTCTGGCCAGTGTGGATGTCGGCTCCCTGCGGCCTGACCGTCCCTGTCCGAGCCCTGCGGTCAGGGTGAGGGAAGCTGGCTCATCACCCTCAGCGCCACCCACCCTCCAGGGCTTGTGTTGTTAGCGTGTCGCTCTTGAGGGAGGCATGGGTGTGCCTGTCCTCAGGAGCGGCTCCTCACCCGCTGTGAAGGAGCGGGCTGCGACCCGCTGTGAAGGTCACCTCGGGGCTTCCGAAGCGGCCGTGTGGGGACGGGCAGGTGGCGGCAGTGCGCCTTTAAGAGGGCCCCGTGCGCGGGCCGCGAGCCTGCGGCACGCGCGCTGATTGGCCGGGCGGGCGGCGCGCGCGGCGGGGGCGGAGACAGCCATTCACAAATTTCCGAGCGGCTCTTCCTCCCTTAAAGGGGCAGCGCCGCGCCAGCAGGCGCGCACCTCCCGTGCACCGCGGGTGCCCGTGGCTCCAGGGGACACCAGCACTGGTTTGTCTCCCCGCGGCTGGGCAGGTTTCCCTGCCGGGAAGTGTGTTCTGGGGCAACACTGCCCCGATGAGGCAGCAGCATCCCTGTGAGTCACTGGCTGTGGGCGGTGGGAGGTGCAGAATGGGCTTTGCTCCATCTGGAAGGGGCAGATTGGAGCAGGGCTGGCCAGGGGAAAGGGGGAATGCGTGTTCCCCACGGAGTTCCCCTTCTTGTTCCCCAGGCAGGGTGGGAATAACGGAGGAAGGGACATCTCTGGGCCCTGGACGGGGGAAAGGTCCCTCTGGGCAGGTTTGTGCTGCCCGGTCTGGGCAGTGCTGCTGAGCCCTTGCCTCCCTTTCAGAGCCACGTGTTGACCCGCTCCGAGGAGAGTGCCTGTTCCTGCAGGGATGGGTCCTGGTGAGGAGCCCTGAGAGTCAGCCTGTGGGGCTCTGTGGCCCCAAGGTCATTTCAGCTTAGGCAGAGGCAGCCAGCAGATCTCCACAGGCTTGTACAGCCCAGGTGGGGTGTGTTTGGCTCCCACCAAGGCTGAAATATGTGACCAAACCCAGGGGCAGCTTGGGGCTAGTGAAGAATGCAGGGAGACAGGATTTCTGGTGGTGTCACACTAGGCACAAGCCAGACATCAAGGTACAGGACCAAAAAAATAGCAACCAATTCTCTTAAAGACAGTGAGATTTCAAAACACCCTGCTGTGACCCTGGTGTGGAGTGGTGACGTGTGCCCTGGTCACAGTGTCAAACCTTCCTCTGCTCTGTCACTTTCTAAAGGAAATGAGGCACACCCCAGGAGTGGGCACCCACAGGCTGTGGGTAATTGACACAGTGCTGTAATTGCCGTGGTGCCCTTGCAGCAGCAAGGCTCCCCTCTCTGCGGAGGGAAGTGCATCACGGCAGCCCACAGCCAGCCCATGCCTCGAGTGCTCCAACTCAGGGCAGGAGCATCCCTGCCAGGGATGGGGAGAGCAGCTGTGGGCATTGTGAGGCTGTCAGGAATTCCATACAGCCTGCTGCATTCGATTGTTATTAAATAACGCCTCCAGGCTCTCCTTTACAGGCAGGGAGCCTGAGCCCTGCTGTAAGGACCTGCTTCAGGTCTCCATCACTCCTCTCCCCTCCCCCAGACAGCCGTGGAAGACATTTAGTTGTCCATGATGTGAGTTGCAGAAACCAGCCAATGGTGTCTAATAAAGACTCTCGTGCCATTGCTGCCACAAGCAAGGATGCAGCGACTGGGCAATGTATCAGGGATCATTAATAGAATAAAAATGGTTTTGCCCTGGAGGAGAATAATTTGTTGGGCGTCTGCCCTGAGAGTGCTGAGAGCTATTGGTCCCTTGGTATGCCTGGTTATTATTATCCCAGCTGCACTTTTCCCAGCATGAATTGCTGCTGGTGGCAGGAAGGAACAGCCCTGGAGTGAGATGGTTCTTATCCTGCCCCTTCCCACTCAGCTGTGACTGCACAAACCCTCCAGTGCTCACAGAGCCTCCAGCCCTATTTGCCCACAGTAGCTGTGCAGCCAGCTCTGCAGAGCACCTCTTCAAGTTCCAATTGGGAAGCCCCAGACCCAGGAAATGGCAAATTCCTGCTGGGTGGAGTCTGTGTTAGTGCTAAGGAACTGACTGTCAGACTGAACCAAGTTCAGCTGGTCCCTCTCTTTGCTGCTCATCTCCTCCTAGCCTGCCCACAAAATATATTTCCCTGGGCTGCATGTGTTGGGTGTCTTTTTGCAGGTGATTGTGATGGAGAAAGGTACCTCCCCCATGCAAAACTGTCCTCCCCTTCCTCCTGAGCATTATAAAGCCTCCCTGCCTGCACCCAGGCTCGGAGCAAACCTGTGGCTTTGGTTCCCCTGGCAGGATCCAGCTCCTCTTGGGTGACAGTCAAGCCCTCACGTGACTGCTGTTTCTGCGAGGAGCTGGCTGCCTTCAGCCTGCCCCTGCCTCCCTTCCCCTGCTCCTAGCAGGGCTGTAGGTACAGCAGACATCCCCCATCCTAGCAGGGCTGTAGGTACAGCAAACCCTCAGTGCCTGGTGCCTCACACTTGCCTTCCTCTTCCCGCAGGATTTCGTGCAGGAAGGAAGCGGCAGCAGGGGCTGAAATGCCGGTGACACCAGATAAAACCTAGCTCTGTGCCATCTCCGTGCCTTGTAAATAGCATCATCTCCGGGGATTTCTTGACACTTTGCTGAAGTTAGCACCTGTAAAAAGAGCAGCTGCCAAAGCAGAATTTAAATAAGATGGGGAGAATACGGGTAGGAAGAAGGTAGAGAACGAGAGAGCTCTTGAATGGCTTCCCTCCATGAAGGCACCTGCCTGGAAATCAGCTCTCATCTCCTTTAGCCCTGCTCAAAGCTCACATTACTGCAGCAAGATGCCGACAGCTGCCTCAAAGTGCTGGGCACTGTGCCTGCCCTGCCAGACACAGGCCTGGGCCCCCAGTGCAGGTGCCCACTTCACTTGGTTTCCCAGCAAAGCCACCTCCAGTTCCCAAAATGTCACTACTCACTGAAACAGGCTGGAGAAGTACAGAATGTGGACCCCCCTGGCCAACCAGCCCTGGCCTTCTTTGAAGCTTGATTAGGTATCCCAAGTCCTGTGCAGCATTAGGGAATGTTGCAAGCAGGCAGCAGCAACCATGAATTGCTTTTTTCCCTTTTAATTGGGGTTAGCAGGTGGCACATGCAGTTCATTACAAATGCACAGGAATGAAACAACTCTCGTGGCAGATAAAATGGGAAATATGGGGTTTGGGAGGGGAGATGCAAGCAGATAAGGAAGGACTCTAAAGAGCTGTGACAGCTGAGGCTCAAAACCCCTCTGTTTGCAGCTGGCAATGAGGCACTAACAGATAAGAGAGCTGGGGGCAGTGCTGTGGGGTGGAGGCTGTAATTCTGGCCCTCCAGGGCTGGCAGTGAGGGTTTCCCATGTGGGCATGCCCATTGCATGAATGGCTGTGAAGGCTGCAGAGAGCAAGCATAGAGAGGACCAGACACCTTCCTTGTGGAGGATGCACCAAAAAAAGGGAAAAAAAAAGGGAGGGATAAAAAAAAATCAAATTCAATGCTTCTCTTTATTGTTCACCGAGCTCCTTATTAAAGCACTTTTCCCTAACAGCTCTTTGTCCTTTGCTTCTGCGCTTCCCCCCTGAGTGAATGCCCGTGTCCTTGGCTGCCCCCATCCCAGGACAGAGTCACAGGGGATGTGTCTGGAGCAGGGCAGGTGTGAGCAGCTGGGGTGACAAACTCTGCTCGTGCAGTTCCCTGGTGCTCTCCTCGCACCCAAGTCAGCCTCTTGCAGACATGGGGCTCCTGACTGACCTTGGCCAAAGATGGCTTTGGGGGAGGCCATGGCAGTGGAGTGGCCTGGGTGGCCACTGCAGGGTCCCTGCAACCTAACCATGCCATGCCAGGGTGGGAAGCACAGTTGGAAGGAGGTTTGCAGCTGGGGTGGAGCAGTAATTAGTTATGCCCAGGTACTGAGCACATCTCATTGATGAAGTTATCTCAGAGGTGCAAGTGGGTGGGGAGACAAGGAATTTGTGTCCTTTTGCTCTCATGGGGGAGACACTCGCCACCTGCACTTTTTTACAAGGCTTTTTGCTCTACTTTGGTGCAGCAATCTTCTATCTCAGCTTCAGTCTGGCCCCAGTCCCTCCTGTTATTCCCATCTGATGGCACAAGGATGGCCACCTCCCTTCCTCCCTCCTTGCTGGCTCCATGGTGTGAGGATGAGGTAGAAGATGTGGAGATAATCCTAATTTCTTAAAACCTGAAGTGTAAAGTCCTCTCTTAAAGCCAGCACTTCACACTTTCCTGCCATGCACTCAAACACAGCTTTTCATTGATTAATTCTGAAGCTTGCTTTGCATGCAGGCATCCATGCTGCCCTGCCCTGGTGAGCTCCTGGGGTCTGCAGCCTCCTGTGGCACTGAGCTCTGCAGTGCAAACACTGCCTTGTGTGCAGCCATCGGCTTCATCTTGGTGCATCTCTTTGGGTCAGTGCCACAGTGCCCCTGGGACTGATCACTGTCCAGAGAGAGCCCAGGGGAGCAGCAGGGTGAGCCTCACCTGTGGAGCTGTTTCTGAGGGCTCAGCAGCACTGCTGTGCTCGGCTGCTTGAGGTCACCGTGGTGAGGACAGGTGCTCTAGACTTGCTTGTGCAGGGACATTATGACTGTCCTGAGCCTGCAGCAGGGAAATCTCAGTGTCTGAACCACTCCAGCATTCTGTGGCATTAAGCCACCTTGTGATTGGGGTGATCTGAGCAGCCTAGAGACAGTGAAGTGCAGGCAGTGCTGGAGAGGACAGGTGCTGCACTGTGCAGTGGGGAACATGGTGCTTGGGGGCAACGCCAATCCTGATTATGGGGTGTTTTCTGCCCCCTCCCCTTCACCCAGAAGCAAACATTTCACTTGACTGCTTGGGAGCAAAGCCTGCAGGAGCACCTCTGTGTGTGGAGGTGAAGTGCAGAAGTAATTTTGTACTGCAGTTTAAAGAGCTGAAGGAACAGGGAGTGGGCAGGGGCATTTATCTGACCAGCCATCATGCACTTCCTCGTCCCACAGCCCTGCTCGTGCCCAGGGCCATATTACACCAGCTGCAGGAGGCCAGGAGGAGCCTTGCAGACCTTGGAACCTGAATTGAGGTGTTGCACCACCATACCTTGTGGCTCAGCTTGTGGCCCCCTCCTGCTTGTGTCTTTTAGCCATATCCTGTGGGAACCCTGTGCACATTTCATTGCTTTTCTACATATTTATGTACCACTTCTTTAAAGTATTTTTTCACCCACCCTAGTGTTTTTTACAACCTTTAAGCATTAAGAGGCCAGGTTCAGGTTTTAAATGGTCAGATGTGGGGTTTTGTAATGGTTTTTTTCTCTCTCCCCATCAATTTATGTGGACAATTCTTCTGAACTTCTTCCAGTCCTGCACTTCTTTGCAAGAGGTGAAGGACTTGAGGTGCACTGGAGCAGCACCCTGCCCTGCTGCACCAGCAGGCATTTCTGCTCTGCTGTTACCTTCCCCTGATGGCAGTAGGTGGAAGGGCCAGCAAAAGCCCTTGGGGTTTCTCAGCCTCAATGCACCTGTGGCTCACGGGGCAGTGGATGGAGCACATGTGGTAACATTTCCAAAAAAGCAAGGTGAGAACTGATACAGAGATGCAACAGAGGTACTGCTACCAGCCTAGCGAACAGTTCAGATCTGGAAAAATTATTTCCTCCTCCAGTGCGGACCACAGCTGGAGCAAAGTGAACCCCTCTTGGCGTCAGTCCCAAAGCTGGCAGGGCTGCCACGGCGGCGCGGGGCTGGAGGAACGGCGGGCGCTGCACAAGGGCTGCCCGGTGCGCCGGGAGACGGCTGAGGGCAGCCGCAAGGTGATGCGTGAGGCAGCGCAGGATTCTGCTCCTTGTGGCCGCCGCCTGCGCGGGGGCAGCGGGGGCGGCGCGGCGGCTCTGCCCGGAGCGCGGGGCTGCGCGGGGGCNGGGCAGCGATGCACAAGCACCACCACTGCTGCAAGTGCCCCGAGTGCTACGAGGTAACGCGGATGGCGGCCCTGCGGCGCATGGACCCCCCCTCCTACGGCGAGTGGCAGCACGAGCAGTACGGCTACGGCGGCTACGGCTCGCAGACCCTGCCCGCACCCGGGGGGGCCGCGCCCGCCGCCCGCGGCAAGGCCAAGCTGGGGCCCCCCGCCCGCGACCCCGCCGCGCTGAAGCCGCCGCCGCCGGCGCCGGGAAAGAGCGCGGCCAAGGTGAACGGGAGCGGCCCGGGCTGGTGGCCCGAGTGCACGTGTTCGAGCCGCGACTGGTACGAGCAGGTACGGGCCAGCCCCGGGCAGCGGCTCCCCGGTGCGGGACGCGACGGGGCGGGCGGCTGTCGGGGTAACGCGGGGTTCCTGGCGGATTTCTGGCACGCCGCAGCATCACCCCGGGGGCGTCGCGGGCAGCCGGGTGGATGCTGCCGCTGCCGGGGCTGGGTACCGCCGTCGCTGCGGTTGGCCGTCGTCGTCGCTCGGGTCGGGTCGGCCGTCGGAGTCGGTCGGGTCGGCGTTGCCGTTGTTCGGGCTGGCTGCCGCGGTCCTGCCCGGCGTAGGAGCCCGGCACTGGAGCAGCCTTCCTAGGGCCGAACGGGGCCAAATGGATCTTGCTTGGCGCAAGGTGGTCGTCGGGCGTTGATGTATTTTGGACACTCCATCTGAGGTGCTCGCCGCTTGCGATGCCGATGCCTGAAGCCCTGGCAGCGCCAAGGGCATCCCATCAGGCTGTGCTTAGCAGGCATGGTGCGTGCTGCCCGCTGGGCAGCCTCGTGGGTTCGCGGTGTTGCTTGCCAGCGCTCCCAAACTGTCACCCACTCTCCATTGAGTTGTGGTTTCCTCGCTCTGCTGCTACGTCCCTGCTCCCCGAGATTATTACGTAACCCTGCTCTGGTCGCTGGCGTGCTGTGTGCATTCTGCCCCATTTCACTGCCTCCATCTCTTCCCACACATTCATTTTATTAGTGTTCTCCAGGACCCATTCTTGGGCTGTGTCTCTCTCCCCTAAATGGAGAGACCAGTCTTGTTTTGAACCCACAAGCCAGCTTAGAAAATGGTTGGATCTTTTTGCAAAGCATTAAAATGGAGGCTAGACCCTGCCTGGAAAACAATTTACCCTGCTTGAGAGAAAGGCATTTCAGTTTGCTTCTTCTGCTTCTTTCATTCATTATCTTCAAACCTCACATGATTTCTTATTGATCCTTCTAATTATTATTTCAAGATGCTGTAGCAGGCAGACACACGGGAATCAATGGGAATTCTCTCCTCCTCTGCTCTCGGCAAACACAACCCTCTTCTTCCCTTCCTCTGTTTTTTCTTCATTACTGTCTGTCTGTAGCTCTGGTTGAAATAATTAGATTCATAGCTGATAGCTCAGATTATATTTACAGAAGGCACCAAAAACTCCAGCCACCTTCCTATGAGCCTGGTGCTGCTTTCTCTCTCTCTCTCTCTCTCTGCCACTCTTTGTATCAAAATCAGCCTCAGTTCTCTCTCGCCTGCTGATTCCTGGCAAGCATTCTTCCATCTTTCCTCCCCTATCTCTTTCCTTCCCTCCATCCAAAGCAGCAAGCTCGGGGAGCAGAAAATCGAAGCATGTTTGCTCCCTCCTTTCTGCTCCTGCTTGCATGAAAGGTCCGGCCCAGTATTCCTGGTAAGACGATTGCAAGCAGCGTGAGAAGGAAGTGATGCCAGCTGCATTGCTGCCGTGGCAGGCTGGGCAGGGGAGCCTTTCATGTTTTTGCAATGGTGGAAGAGAAATCATTGTCTCTTTGTGGTGCTGCCATGGAGCTTGGGCTGCTCGGAAAGTCCGCATTGGGAATCTCTGCTCTGCCTTTGCCTTTCTGAACATGAAAAAAATAAAACAAAAAAAGGAAAATCAAAAGCTCCTCACAGCATTGCAAGCAACAGAGGATGCCAGTGTTTGAGGCTATGTGAGCATAGCGGGGTCTGCATGTAGAATGTGACGTGTGTGGTATGTGCACTGCCTGTATCAGAGCAGGCAGCCGCTCCCTGGTGTGGAGCAAATGTATGCCGTGAGTAAAGCTTGCAGCAAATGCCTCAGCAACGCTCTCCTCCTCATCCAAGGGTGCCAAGTGCCTGAGCCCCGAGGAATCCGTGTTCTTCCCAGCCCAGTGGTGGGCAGAGGGACAAAAGGTGGTAACATGGAAACATCTAGGCATGGCTTGTGCCCAGGCAAGCAGGTCCAATTGGCTCTGTGAGGCCGGGAGATGTTGGGCTCTGGGTAGATTTGGCTGGAGGTTGCAGATGCAAAGCAATCTCCTTCACAGGCTGCCTCTGTTTCCAGGAGAGCCTTGGCTGGAGGCAGGGCTGCCGTTTTTCAGGGCTGCCCCTTTAAATGAGCTCACTGTCCCTGAAAGCACTTCCAGCAGCTGAGGTGGGAAGGGGTGCACAGGCCAGGAGGCTTTCCCGGGTAAGCAGGGATCTGTTACCCTCCTGGGGAGCTTCACCAGCTCTCTTTTAAGCATTTTTTCTCTCCTTGCTTCTTCATGCAAGCAGAGAAGCGTGTGCTAGTGCTCTGACATCAGAAACGTGCTCACAGTTGCATATGGTGGTGTATGTTCTCTGACATCATGGCATACTCACATACCCGTGTGCAGCTCCACGGCATGTGAGACGTGCCCACACGTGCTGCCCAACACACAGCACGGTCCCAACGTCAACCTGCACCTCCTCCCACTTCCAGCCCCCGTCTGTTCTCTCCTCCTGCCTCTCCCCTTCTCTAGGACACATTTTAGCTTGCTCAGGCAATGCCAGTAACTGAGAATCCCTAATCCTCACCAGAGGGAGGGAGGAAATCTCAGAGGTCTAGGTATCTCACATCTTTTTTTGCTTTGCTTTTCTTTTCCCCTCTGAGATGTCTCCCATTTCTTTTCCCTTATCTATCCATGTTCCCTGCTCATTAGTTCCTGGTCCCCACACTTGATGTCATTGCTGTCCTCCATTGTTCCCATCACTATCCCTCCCGTTGGCCCTGTGCCCTCCTTGTCCCCTTTGCTCACTGGTGGGGAACTCAGTTCCTCCCCTGCCAGACTGGGGTGACAGGAGGACTCCTGGCTTTGGGGAAAGAAGAGCAGTGTGATCCAGGGAAGCATCCCTGATGTGCAGCACTAGAGGAGCTCAAACCCCTCCTCTCCCCTGCACAGTGACGCCCACGGCCTCTCAGGAGAGGGGTGCTCAGCTGCCTGGCCATGCCCAAGCCCCTTCTCCAGCCCTGCTCCAAGAGCTGAGGGTCCAGAAGCAGCACCTTTCCCTCCCACAGGGAATGTCCAGCCCTGAGTCTCAGCTCACTTTAAAGACTGGTGCCAGGCACAGTGACCGGAGCAAGGCTCCCCATGGGGGGGGCCATGAGGGTCTCACCAGTGAGGGTCTCAAGGGTGTCACCATCATTTTCATGTGCATTTTGGGTATCTGGGCCATGGGCTGGGGCAGGGGCCCAGGGCAGTGCAGTTCCCTGGCATGTAGTGAGGAAATGCCCTCTGCCCCCAGGGCTGCCCCAGGTTTGCTGGCCCTGCTTGGCCAGGAATGCAAAGTCCTGCTGCCCCCTTTCTGTGGTCCCTTTCTCCCTCTTGGGGTGGTCATTGCAATGAGACCTTGACCACCTGCAAATGCCCAGAGAATGCCAGGCTTGTGTGGCCTCCACCCCTGGCAGAAGCATTTCATGGTCAGGCAGGTGCAGGAGTGGGACAAATCTTCCCCGCCCACCCTCAGCAGTGAGCATTTCACTGATTTTCAGGGGTGGTTTTCGATGCACAAACGTTGCTTGTTGAGTTCCTCCCATGCCCTGGGCAGTTAACTGCAGTAGGTGAGCACAGGACAGCACAGCTTGGCCGAAACACCAACCTTTGCTGAGCCTTCAGACAGTGTTGGACTTGGGGCTCCTGTCTCTTGGGGCATGGGTGGCAAGGAAGGAAAGAGTCTTGGAGAAACCGTGGGGGTTCAGACCAGGTTTCTGAGTGATGAGCAGGTATGGCTGGAAGGAAGGAGGGAGAGCACCAGGGGGGCAGGCAGGAAGCCAAATACAGGTTGCTTTGTGGGAAATGGCTGAAGCCCCAGATGTTCCCTGGGGAGGTGCGAGGGAGGGTGAGAGGAACAGGGTGCCGGGGACATGGAGGCAGTGGAGGTGGTGAGGTTGGCAGGGTGATGTTGCTATGGCTACTCCCGTGCTATTCATAGAAGAAATTAGCTAAATCTTTGCACTGAAACGTGGAGGAGGAGAGAGGAGGAAGGCGTTCTCTGTGTTTGGAGGGAAGGAGAGAAGCCAAAACAGGAAGGGGGTGAAGTTTTCCTTCTTTTCTCTGTGCCTGCACTGTGCAGAGGCATTTCAGGGGAGCACCGCTGCCTGAGCTGCCCAGCACTGGCAGGATGGGAAAGATGCAGGCAAAGAGGAGCTGTCCCATGGGAAAGTCCCCCCTGCAGAGCTTCCACACAGAGCCCCACGTGGCAGGATGAGTTCTGTATCGTGCCAAGAGCACAGGAGACATCCTTTTAATTAAAGACAGCCAATCTGTGAAAGGTATTTTTGGCAACCTAAATGTAGATGCAACTGTAGTGAAACTTGTCCTTTGCGTCTGGCTCCATTGCTGAACACAGTGCTTGCCTGTTCCTGGCCCCATCCATCTCTCAGCCCCTGCTCTCTGGTCACTGGTGGTCCCCCTGTCCTCCCTCCACCTCCAGCATCTCTTCCAGCATGTCCCCCTGCCAGCCAGAGTCCCAGAGAGTCTTCCCTCTCCCTCACTCCTCATCACACTCCACTCCCTCGTGAGAGTTTGATTCCCCTTCCACAGACCTGTTTGTCACCTCCTCACTCACGATGTGTAAATCTGCGTGTCTGTTCCTAATATATCCCCCTCCATCTGATCTCACCTCTCAGCTTGTTTCTTGGGCATCTCCATCTGGTGATCCTGCCGTCATCACCCAGTGGAGTTGCTATAACCAGGTACTGAGCTGCTCTCCTTCCCCCAAGCCCAGCCTCACACCCAGCCTCGCACCCACCCTCGGCCCCTTGCCCCCTGGGAAGAAGCTGATTTTTCCCATGGTTTTGATGTTCCTTTCCTGCCCCTCAGATGAAATCAAGACCTAGATAATGTTTTCTTAAAGTCATACCCCTTCCCTGTGCCTCTCCTGGGAAACCCTTAACACACAGATGCTGAGTGAGCTGATTCTCCTCACCTGCCCCGGGGCATCC
>VYZP01046079.1:27873-57661 GCA_013400635.1 Hypocryptadius cinnamomeus | reverse complement strand
AAGGGAAGAAGAGGTGGAAAGAAGGAAGAAAAAATGAGGAAAGAAGGTGGAAAGAGGTGAAAAGAAGGGGAAAGAAGGAGAAAAGGGGGAAAAGAAGAGGGAAATAAGGGAAGGAGCGTGGGAAGAGGGGGAAGGAGGGGAGAAGAAGAGGGGAAGAGAGGGAAAGAGAGGAGGAAAGAAGGAAGAAAGAAGAGGAAAAGAAGGTGGAAAGGGGGAAAAGAAGGTGGAAAGGGAGAAAGAAGGGAGAAAGAAGGGTGAAAGAAGGAAGAAAGAAGAGGGAAAAGGCAGAAAGAAGGTGGGAAGAGGGGGAAAGAAGAGAGAAGGAAGGGTGAAAGAAGGAAGAAAAAAGAGGAAAAGAAGGTGGAAAGAGGGGGAAAAGAAGGTGGGAAGAGGGGGGGAAAGAAGAGGAGAAGAAGTGAGGGAAAAAGAGTGGGAAAGAAAGGAAATAAAAAGAAGGGAAAAAAAAAAAGAAATAGAAAATAAAGAAGGAAAGTACCCCCAATGGTGGTGCAATGATACAAAAAGTGTACTTATTTCTGCTGCAGGTTTATATTGGGCAGTTGTACAAGTGTGCTTCCAGGGTGTGGAAGAGTTTTACAGCGACTTCTGTGAGCCAGAGAGGAGTTTGATAAGAGGATCCATGTTTACCCCTGAAAGAATTCTCTACCAAGGTTGTTGGCACAGAAACCAAGAAAGAAAGAAGGATAAATAAGAGAAGCCTGCAACTGCCTGTTCCAATGAGACTTTGTTTGTCTCTCCTGACCAATGGGTAAAGTGTAAACTGAAGAGTTTTGAAAGAATGTATAAAAAGCATGCATGCTGTAATAAAAACAGGTTTGGAAATGGAATGTTGCTTTGTGTTGTCTCCATCTCAGCTACGACACCAGGGTGGGTTTTTTGCTGGATTTTTCCTCATTTTCTTCACAGCATCCAAGCAAACCGCCCAGCTCAGCTGCCTGCACAGAGTGCAGCTGATTTAAGGAGACATCTGTGCAAAGCCAGGCGTTTTCACTCTGATCCTGGAGCACGAGCAGATGGCTTCACACTCCGGAGCTGCCCATGCTCCCATACCCCCTGCAAACTGCAGATAACCCCCCCAGCCCTGCCCTCTCCTCTTGGTATGGAAATTACCTGATTTCAAAAGCATTCTTTCCACCCAAAAAATCTTCAATTTATCCTTTCATCAGTCTGACAAAGGCTTGGAGTCTCTTCCCTAACACGGGGTGATGTTTATGTATTTCACAAATAAGAAATATGTATATCAGAAAGATATCTATCAGAAATATTATTTCTATCAGAAATATTATGTATATCAGAAAGATATATATGACAGAAATATTATGTATATCAGAAATATGTATAACAGAAATATTATGTATATTAGAAATATGTATATCAAAAAGATGTATATGGCAGAAATATTATGTATATCAGAAAGATATATATGTCAGAAATATATATATCAGAAATATGTATATCAGAAATATTATGTATACCAGAAAGATATATATGGCAGAAATATTATGTGTATTGGAAATATATATATCATCAATATTATGTATAGCAGAAATATTACATATATCAGAAATATCTATATGCCAGAAATATTATGTGTATCAGAAATAGGTATATCAGAAATATTATGTATATTATAAATATGTATATCAAAAAGATGTATATGGCAGAAATATTATGTATATCAGAAAGATATATATGTCAGAAATATATATATCAGAAATATGTATATCAGAAATATTATGTATATTATAAATATGTATATCAAAAAGATGTATATGGCAGAAATATTATGTATATCAGAAAGATATATATGTCAGAAATATATATATCAGAAATATGTATATCAGAAATATTATGTATACCAGAAAGATATATATGGCAGAAATATTATGTGTATTGGAAATATATATATCATCAATATTATGTATAGCAGAAATATATATAGCAGAAATATTACGTATATCAGAAATATCTATATGTCAGAAATATTATGTATATCAGAAATATGTATATCAGAAATATTATGTATACCAGAAAGATATATATGTCAGAAATATTGTGTATATCAGAAATATTATGTATATCATAAATATTATTTATATCATAAATATATATAGCAGAAATATTACGTATATCAGAAATATCTATATGTCAGAAATATTATGTATATCAGAAATATGTATATCAGAAATATTATGTATACCAGAAAGATATATATGTCAGAAATATTGTGTATATCAGAAATATTATGTATATCATAAATATTATTTATATCATAAATATATATAGCAGAAATATTACGTATATCAGAAATATCTATATGTCAGAAATATTATGTATATCAGAAATATGTATATCAGAAATATTATGTATACCAGAAAGATATATATGTCAGAAATATTGTGTATATCAGAAATATTATGTATATCATAAATATTATTTATATCATAAATATATATAGCAGAAATATTACGTATATCAGAAATATCTATATGTCAGAAATATTATGTATATCAGAAATATGTATATCAGAAATATTATGTATACCAGAAAGATATATATGTCAGAAATATTGTGTATATCAGAAATATTATGTATATCATAAATATTATTTATATCATAAATATATATAGCAGAAATATTACGTATATCAGAAATATCTATATGTCAGAAATATTATGTATATCAGAAATATGTATATCAGAAATATTATGTATACCAGAAAGATATATATGTCAGAAATATTGTGTATATCAGAAATATTATGTATATCATAAATATTATTTATATCATAAATATATATAGCAGAAATATTACGTATATCAGAAATATCTATATGTCAGAAATATTATGTATATCAGAAATATGTATATCAGAAATATTATGTATACCAGAAAGATATATATGTCAGAAATATTGTGTATATCAGAAATATTATGTATATCATAAATATTATTTATATCATAAATATATATAGCAGAAATATTACGTATATCAGAAATATCTATATGTCAGAAATATTATGTATATCAGAAATATGTATATCAGAAATATTATGTATACCAGAAAGATATATATGTCAGAAATATTGTGTATATCAGAAATATTATGTATATCATAAATATTATGTATATCAGAAATATATATAGCAGAAATATTACGTATATCAGAAATATCTATATGTCAGAAATATTATGTATATCATAAATATGTATATCATAAATATTATGCATATCAGAAAGATATATATGTCAGAAATTTGTGTATATCAGAAATATTATGTATATCAAAAATAAGAAACCAGCCTGGGAAGAAGAGGATTGAACTTAAGAAAAGTGTGGAATAAGTAGGAGTGGGAAGTGACTTTGAATAACAACGCCAAAAAAAAACCCCCAACCCTATGAGTTTTTTTGGTTTTTCAGAATCTAAAAAAGAAATAAAAAGGGAAGTGCCAAGCGGACCCGCTAGAGGGAAGCAGAGCCCTTGGAATGTGAGACAAAATCCCCCAAAGCGGCCGTGAATGCCCTAAAAGCCGCCCGGGAGATGCTGCACCGCAGGGAAATCGGATGTTCAGCGGGCACTGCCTCAGGCACTGTCTGCTCGAGTTTTTATTCTGCATCCATTGAAAACCGGACAAAAATCCACCGTCAATTCTTGGCTTTGCCCATCTCCAACTTGTACACGTGGATTCATCATGGGAAGTTCGAACTCAATTAAAACAGCCCCACAAGATCAGAGGGAGGGAAAGTTCCAGGCATTGGGGTCAGGGGTCCCCCAGGTCAAAATTTAAAATTCCCCAACCAAATTTCCATGGGGCTGCCATTTGCCTTTGGGGTGTAAATCTTCTCAGGGCACTCGAGCTGTTCTGCAGTTTTGCTGTTCAAAACAAAACCCTAAAGCTGTTTCTTTTTTTCCCTGTGAAATGAAGTGGGAGGAAATATTTTGCTTCCTGGGCCAAATATTGCGAAAGTGCTGAAAATTGGGGAAGTTCAGAGCACTGGGAAGTCCCACGTGTGGCTGAACACACAATCCTGGGAGGACAGAGCAACAGCACAAGAGGTTCCAATTACTCAGGCTGGATTTATTCCTACATTTTTAATATTATTATATACTAAAATGTACTTTTATGCTATTTAAACAGTGGATCCTGAACCTTCGAGTGAAAAACAGACAGAAAATTGACATCCAACATGGCTCTCCTTCATTTTTTCCACTTCTTCAGAGCAACTTTTAGAAAATTCCTTCTATCCGTGCTCCCATTCTCATCTCTGCCTTGAGTTACCGTGACCATCCCTCAGCTGCTGAGATTTGGAGATTTAATTTCTCCTTCCCAAACACTTTACCAAAAATTACCATCCACTACATTAAATATCCAGAATTTTAGGACAGGTGGAGCCTTGCCAAGGCTTCAGCTCTCCTCCAGTGAAAGCTCCTTCCCAGCCACATCAGCTGCTTGCTTTAAAGGGAAAAGTAATCCAGTTTATCACTGGATTCGCTGCTCTCAAAGCTCCAGCTGCCAAATACAATTAGAATTCCTGCCCAGGACGGATCCAGCTTTTCCCTGGAGCTGGGCTTGCTGCGGGCTGTCCTCATTAGCGCCGCCACTGCCACATCATTGATCAATAATCTTAATTTAGGCACCACAACCGGGACATTCACACGACATTTGCAACTTTTTGCAAGCCCTGTGGAGCTCTGAGGATTCGTGCACAACCTCGCAGGTGTTTTGTGTTTTTAAACTTAATCCCGATCGAGGTTTTTCATGTAAAATTATAATTTTTCTGTGAGATTATGGCAAAGTTTTCATTCCTTTCTGGCTTAGACAGACTGGATTTAGCAGAGCTCACACCTTAGAGGGATTCTTGCTGCTCCCAGGAATTATCTGTGGGTTTGAGGAAGAGCCCTGTGCCTATAAACTCATCTTCGAAATGGGGAGAAAAATCAGGGAGGCATCCAGTGGAATAGTGGCAAATTCCTACAGCACCCTTTATTTTTTCAAAGAATCAGAAATAATTTGGAGCTGATTCATCACTGAACCAATAACCAAACTCACACACCGTGCAAACTTTTCCATAACATTATTAGAAAAAAAAAAATCTTATTTTAAACCCCCTAATTTGTCTCTTTAATCCTTATTCATGCTTTACCAATGCCTGAAAACTCCCACAGGAGTTTAAATTTTGCAGGTTCTCTAGACAGGAGTCTCACTTTATTTCCCTCCAGTCACCCAGATCTTGAAAGGAAGATAAAACAGCCTCTTAAAATAACCCATCGTAAGAGCCAGGTAGAGAAATTACCCACAAAAATTCCCAAAAGACCTCGACATGAACAAATCTCACATTTTCCACAGTTTTGGTAGGGTCTTGCTGCAGCAAACAGGGATGAAATGGTGATTTAGGTGTAGAAATGTGCAGGAATTTATGGCACAGGAGAGAAAAAGGAACTAGGAACAGATCCCTTCTAGGTTTTATTATCCAAATAAGCACTCCCTGAAGTTGTATTTGTGTAGGTGAGACCTTGCAAGGACAGTCCAAATAAATGAGATTTTCAATAAATAAATAATGTTTTAGTCATTTTCATGGTTCAAAGTTGAAGTTTCATTTAAAAGACTGACAGAGGAGTGTCTGGCCCTTCCAGCAGCACTGCCCAGGACACAGGGCCGGGATTGCAAAGGGATTTATTTATCCCTGAGCTGTTCCAAACCTTCCCTCACAAAGCTCCCCAGCCCTGGGTGGCCTCAAGGGCTGGATCCTGCACACAATGGATGAAAAAAAGGGATGATTTTCCCAGAAATCACGTCCAAAAGCAATGCCACATTTCTGCAGGCTCCGCAGTTCTTGCCCAACAAACCCTCTGTCCCCTTCCACATCCTGCGGGCAGCTCTTTGTGCTCTCAGGAATTCGGGAATCGCTGCTTGTGGCTTCACTCAGGAGGAGCTGGCGTTGCTTTTTCTGCTCATCCCAACTTTTTTGTTGTTGTTGTTGTTTTTAAATGCTTTTGGAAGCGCTGGCCTGAAGGCTTTGGGTGGCACAGCAGTGACCCTGTGTGACTGTTCCCTGCATTGTTCCCGGGACAATAACTCACCCCACACCCTGCAGACCACCACAGCCATCCTCTCATCCCTCCCCGTGTTGAAATCTCCAAGGAAAACACAGCAACAAAGATTTTAATCAAGCTCCAATGTTGGGGAAGATGAAAGAGGAAAGCCTTATAAATATGATTGCCTGGCAAAAGATTTTGAGAATATGGGAACTATAAGCAAGATTGAAATGAAAGCAATCCAAACCATCCAGACAGTGCCCAGGTTGGCCAGGGGAAGGACTCCAAGGGGTTTTTAGCCCTCTCAGCCCCTTCTGCCTTGCACACATGGCAGAGTTTAAATTTTAAAAAAATAAATAAATATGGACAACAGGCTGGATCCCTCAGCAAAGATGTCAGGCTTGAGGAATTCCTCAGAACTCGTTTCAGCGTTTTAAGGACTCCTCATTGTGAGTGTGTGTCATAAAAGGGGTTGAATTTCAGCAGAATCAACCCTTTGAAATGGGTGCAGAGGGAAGGAGCCTGTGCAACACAGCAAGCAGCAAATGCTGAGTGAACCAAGGCTGTGTTTGGCCTTATCACAAATTCTGTCCCACCCAAAGCAGAGTTTTCAGGCCTGAATCCTTCCAGGATTCCACATTTTCATGCCCATGCTGTGCTGAAGCCCAGAGAATTTCCATACCCGTTAAAATTATGTGTATGTACACACTCCCCACATATCCCAACATCAAATATACATCACCAGACAAGCAGAATCAAAGGGGAAGTAAATGCTTTGCTGACGTTTTTATTTGTAGGCAAATTCCCTCCTAAAAGCTAAAGAGCTTCCAGACTTAAATCTTTCATTAGGTTCAGAAGGTTTGAATTAGGGAGCAATGCTAAAAATAGACTCTGCTATTTAAAAAGTAATAGGTTGTGCTGTATCACTTAACTGCTGGAATTAGGAGGAACGGCCTAGAAAAGATTCAAAGAATCAAGATAAAAGAAATGCACAATAAACCTTTGTAAGCTTACCCCAAACCATGCCTACACCAAGCTCACTTAAAATGTGAATATCCAGAACAAGTTTTCAAAAATTTTGGTTTCTTCAGGAACATCTGTGCAGTTTGTCCTTCAGCAACGCTTTTTATGATTTATTTTGGCTTTTTATCAAATATTAGATTTGCAACAGAATATTCCTCGTGTCCAGGGAGGAGCAGAAATGCAACCTGTGAGGTCAGAAGTGACTCAGGAAATGCCTGGAATCTGCTGCTGAGGAAAACTTCCCTCCACACAGCAGCGAGGCAGGAATTCCAGTGATATCCACACACATATACACGGTTTGTGCCCTGTCTGAACAATTCCCAGCTCACCTGTGATGGCTGCTCTGCCTGCTTTTGTTCATTAGGATCACAGCCTTGCCTGGGTGCAGGTGTGACAGGAGCAGCCCCGGTGCCAGGGCACATCTCAACCTCCCTGCTCAGGAATGTCCCCTGCAGACAGGGCTCCATTCCTGGGGATCCTCCTGAAAGTCATCCTCACATCTGTGCCACCCCTCTGAGGGAAAATGGGATCTTTCCAAGGAGGGAGGTTGGATATCAGGAAAAGGTTTTTTACAGAAAGGTGATAAAGTTCTGGAATGTTCTGCCCTGGGAGGTGGTGGAGTCACCATCCCTGGGTGTGTTTAACAAAGCCTGGATGTGGCACTGGGTGCCAGGGTTTAGCTGAGGTGTTGGGGCTGGGTTGGACTCAATGATCCTGAAGCTCTCTTCCAACCCAGTAATTCTGTGAATTTCCTGTGGTCCTGACTCACCCACTCTTCCCAAAATCCAGGCTGCTGGATAAAAAGCATCTCAGTGCATGCAGAAATTTCCTGCTATAGCTGCTCTCAGCCAGACCTGAACTGCTGAAATACTTCATTTTAGTAAAAACAACACAAATAAGCAAAAACTTCCTACTTAAATCAGCCCAGAGAGAGTAAACATCCACAGAACTACACCAGAGTGTTCCTTCAGCTGGATAATCCTTCATTTTCCTCACTATTTTGTGCTAAAATCAAAGTGTCTGAAAACAGGATGTGTCTAAATTAGGCATGTGTAGGAATAATGTGTTTGGGAGTTAAAAACAAAAAGGACAGCCTGCCATGTTGCAGCTCTGAACCACTCCCTCATGCCAGGAATTTAGGATGTTTCACATCTGTTGGAGTCTCCTCTTGCTGGAGTCTTATAGGAAATGATTTACTGAGTTTCTCTGTGACAACATGAGCTTGCCCCCCATCCAGTGCTGAGGAGAAAAACCCTGAGCGTTTTGCAATCAACAGATTCAGAATTTCAGCTGCTGGAGCAGGAGGCTGACAATGACTTTTATGGCCAAGGAATTCCATCTGCAGTCAGACTTGCAGGGCTGCTTGCGTGACTGGGGAGCTGGAGCAGTGAAGGGCTGAGGACACCACAGACGAGTCCCACACTCCGGTATTTAAGGCTCAGTGGGCCTCAAAATCAAACTCTTGAGAAACAAAACATCTTCCCCCACTGGTGCTGTTCAGCACTGCTGACAGACACAGGCACACAAAGGGTTTCACGTCCCTTTGGACTCCCTTTCCCAGTTTTTGCTGCGGGTAAAGCAGGACGAGGGAAAGCTGTGTTGTTTCATCCCAGAGTTATGAGCAGAACCCAAAAAGGTCGACAGCCCCACTCATGCTCAGACCACACCAGCCCTAACAGTTACCCTGACAGCATTTCGGGCCAAAATAAACAGCAGGCAGCGTCTCCTTGCAGACAGCTCTGTGCATTCCTTGCAGCGGGGAGGGGAGGCTGGAGGCAGCCGCAGTCTCTTGAGGGTCATTAAGGGAGCGCAGGCTGTGCCCTGGGACATCTGCTCGCTGTGTTCCTTGGCTGGCAAAGCCACACAGGCCAAGGGTTGCCTTCTCCCGAGAGCTCCAGTGCTCCCAGTGACCACGGGCTGGCCCCAGCACGCTGCCTGCAGCCGCCTCCCCTCCGCCTGCCTTTGGTTGTGCAGCGAAAGCATCCCAAATAGGAAAGATGCAGGATAAGGGGTGGCTCCCCCTCCCTGAGGTGAAGCAGAGGGGTCAGGTCAGCCTCATCCCCATCCACACAGCCCTGCAGAGCCTCTGGAATTGGAACCACATGTGCTGAGGCTGGGGGAGCTGTGCAAACAGAGCACAGTCCTGCACGCAGCCGAGCTTCCAAGTGGTGACGTGGAGAGTTTGGAATTGAGACTTCAGAAGAGGGAGCAAGGCAGGGAGAGCAGAAAAACCAACAAAACCAGAGCAAAACCTCTGGTTTTTAGAGGTTTTCAACAGGAGTGGGGCTGGAATTGGGCTGGTGATGCTTTACCAGCAGAAATATCAACAGTGCCCAGCAATCCTTCGTTTGGAAATCTTGGATGAGCCAGGGGAGGGATGTGGGGTGGCTGTACCAGCACAGCATCAGTGCACGCCCTGTGTGAGTAAATTCACTTTTCCTGGTGTCTAAATGAAGTGGTTCATCATTTTTTGAAATGCCCCCAGAGGAAGGGTTCAGTATTCCTCAGGGAAATCTTCAGGATTCCCTTGTGCATTAAAGACAAGTGAAAAACGAATCCTGCAGTACCCAGCGACCACGTGCAACTAGAAATCTTACCTGCAATAAAAAGGCAAAATTCTGTCTCTGAAAATGCCAGAGTTAACTTTCAGTACCAATCCAAAGTCTAGAGAGGCTTGGGAATATTGGGAAATTAAGCATTGAAGCCTTCCCTTAGCCAAGGAGCCTCCCAGGCAGCCAGCAGCTCTGGATGTGCTTTCCTTTCTCTCATTGCACTTCAAAAATTCCAGTGCAAGCTGCAGATTCTGGCTTTCCTTCCCTGGAGACTCAAGAACAGAAAACAAGGCACCAGCACTGCATCTCCCAATTTAATGGTTCAGGGAGTGCCTGTGCACAGGAATGTGTGAAATCCCTTTGCCTTTGGTCCAGGTAATTTTATCAGGGAATTGGTCCAGGTGTCTCCTGTCACAGCACCAGCTCAGCCAAGCCTTTCAGTGATGCAGCTGGGAGTTTATTAGGGCAGAACTCACACTCCTGGAGGGAAGAAGCACCAATGGCTCTCTGATATTCCCTTTTTTTCCATCCATTTTTGGGTTGCTTTTTGTGCCTTAAAGATCTGAAGGCAAGAAAACCTAAACATTCCATCCCTAAACATCAGAAATTTCACTCCTTTCACCTGGTTTCAAAAGGATTAAGAGGAGGAAGATGGTTTCAGTGATAATTTCTAGGGTTTTTTTGGTCTGAGGAATATTCTTAGGCCTCAGTCTCCCAGGGAATCTCTTGTTGCTGTCAGTTCAGGGACACACAAATGAAGGCACAGAGAAATGAAGTTCCCTGCCCAAGGCAGACACGGAGCAGAATCCAGAATACAAACCCAAAGAGACAGCAACAAAACTGTTTTCAAAGCAGTATTCGTCCATCAGATCTTTCCTCACCCATTTTGAAATCCAAGGAGAAGGTTGCATCAGCTAACTCTGAAAACTGAGGAGATTGGAAGAGACTTGAGAGATTGATAGGGATTCCCAATAAAAATGTTATTGTGCTGAAGATTCTCTCTCCCTTTTTTATCCCTTTGCATCAAGGTGTAAGATTTTAATCAGAAGACAGTGAGCTGCTTGTGTTTTTCTGCTGCTTGGTGTCCTGGAAATTCAGCTTGTTCTAAACTTGCCCAAAAAGGGACCAGGTGAGCTTCATCCGTCCCTGCAGGAGGGAACTGAGACAAGAACTGGGGAGCTCAACCAGCCCAGTTTGTTCCTTTGGCTCCATCCCTCTTGTGATCCTGGAAATGCAAACAACCCCAGGTTTACATCTGCAAACCCCACGAAATCTCCTTTCCTGCAAAGAATTTGAATTATTACGATTTACTGTTCCAAGGGGTTCATTTTGGCTTTGAAAATTCCCAATGTTCTTGAGAGGAATAGCGGATTTGTCTTCACAAACCAGCTGTGGGTCTGCTGGTAGATAAAACCAGCACTGAGAGAGAAAAGAAACAATGGGAAGGATTCCACTGGTTGATGAATAGAAAAATATATTTGCTTTTACAAATAAACTTTAGGTTTGCTGATCAGTGAAATTAGACATTGAAAGATGAAAGAAATGGTGGGGAAGAAAAACCCCTAAATTCCATAAGAATTAAAAATTAAAAGGCAGGGTTATACATTAGAGGGAAATCTTCAGTGTCAGGAGTTCTGGGGAGCCTGAACCTCTCAAGTCCCTCAGCCAATGGGGAAAGAGAGAGGGAAATGTGGGTGGGAAATTGGGATAAAAAGGAGGCTGAGTCCTCTAGAAATGTGAGAGACCCCAGGGAAATGCCCCATGGCCTCTCCCTTGATTGGAATAAAGTTCCAGGACTCCTCTGTCTCCTTTTTGGACATCAACCTCTGGTGTTTGTGAATGAATTTTCCTAACATTCTGGAGCCACAATTGCCATGAGAAGCCACCAAAATATTTGGCTGCTCTGTGCAGCTTTCCCCCAGATGCCATTCCCAGCAGGGTTTGGGGCAGTTTTGAGGCCCAGCCTTCAGTCCCTGCTCTGCCCATCCCTGTTACCTCCACGGGATGTTCAGCTGTGGGCTCCTAATTGCGCATAACAGGCTCTGACATCTCACTTACCCACTACAAGCACCACTAATATGATACAAAATGAATGCCTAATGTATTAACACTCTGTCACTTTTCATCTCCACTCAGCCTCAAAGCCTCGGCCACAGCTGCCCTGAGGCACAAAATGAACAGCAGCAGCTCCTCCCCATCACCCCCAGAAGTCTTGTAAGGGAGATGTTAAACTCTGCAAGGCTCCAGAGATGGAGCCAAGGCGCAAACTGCAGGGGCTGAGCAGCAGCAGCTTCACCCAGAGTAGTGGTGGTCACGCTGGTGCCTTTTTGGGCTGCCTAAAAACAGAGGCCAGGCAAAATTAAGAGAATAAAAATTTGTTATTCCTTCAGGTTTTCAGGTATTTAGGGCAGATGAAGCCCTCCAGGGCCTACACCCAAAAATGGACAATGGGTCACAGGTTTCACACTTTTATAGGTTTGGTCCATTTGCATTTTGGGGGTGAATCTGCCAATTCCAGCTTCAGCTAATGAAGTCATTGACCCCAAGTTTGCTGCCCCCAACTCCCTTTTGTTTCCATCTCTCAGGCCTGAGGCAGTGAGGTGTCCTTGATTGCCAGGCCTGGAGAGGAATTGTTGTGTCTGCCCCAAATGGGGAAGCAGCAGCTCCCACTGTGTGTGGAGTTTAGAGTTCTACACTAAAGAACTGCAGGGTTACAAACAGATGGAAAATAGAAAAGCTGAAATCCTAAGGCATCAACTGTGTCAATGCACTGCTTGCAGCCTCCTTCTCCTCAGTTCTATTGTAGGCAGGGCCAATTATTTTGTCCAGTTATTTTAAATATTCACTTAAGCTGTTAGCTGGTTTCCAGTTATCTAAAATATTTACTTAACTGGTTAGCTTGTTCCTAGTTATTTAAAATATTCCTTTGTCTGTTAGCTAGTTGCCCGTTATTAAATAGATTCTTTAGCTTGTTATCTTATTTCTAGTTAAGATACTCTGCCTGTTAGCTTGTTTCCGGTTATTTAAAATATTCCTTTACCTGTTAGCTTGTTTCCAGTTATTTAAAATATTCCTAATCCAGAGGTAAGAAAATGAAAGGAACCTCTTTCTTTAATCCTTATCTTTCACTGCATTTAGTATGAACCAGAAATTCAAATTTGCAATTCTCATCACCGAGGTTCAGCTCCCTCCCTGCACTTCCCCTGGAGTTTGGCACAGCCCTGTACCAGCTGCAAGCAGACTCTGAGAACATGAACAGCTTTCCTCTCACTTTTTCCACTCTTGGCAGCGTTTGAAGCATCTGGACATCACACTGAGCTCGGAGTGGAGGTGGAGCTCCAGATGCAGTTTGTGAATCAGCACTGCCAGTGGGGATTGTGAGGAATGCAAACCCCACTGGAAGGGCTGGAAGGGACCCCAGCTGCATTTTAGGGAGCTGGAATCTCGCAGGGAATTCACTGCAGCCCTGCACACCCTGTGTGAGCTCACACTGCCCTGGGCATGGCCTCACCTGGTGTTTGGAGAGGCCCCAAATGATCCCAAATTCCTTCCCAATAACATTTACAAGCCAAGGATTGGACTGAACACCCCTGAGGACTTTAAAATGAGACAAAACACAATTTGGAAAGAATTCTTCCTCTCCAAAGGGGAGCACAGCAACTCTTTTAACTGACAGCACTGCACAGCTGCTGCAAGTGATCCCAAAATCCTGAAATTTGGGAAACTCAGACACAGGAGACAAGGAAATGTTATTTAACACAAAGTATAATAGATTCCTGCATATGTATATATATTTATGCTTTTGTTTTCGTGACCCAAGGTGTTCTCCTGTAGTGAAAAAAGCCAGAGGGGGATTCTGCTCCCCACAGGATTCCAGCCTGGGAGCTGAGGATGCCAAATTCCAACTTCTGGATCCATTCCACTTTGACAACAACCCACAAACCTAAAAAGGGCACGACCATACACAATAAAAAGGTGCAGCAACACTGCTGCAGCCTAAGAAACAGCCTCAGAAGATGGAGAAATATTGAATTATTTTTTGCTTCCATCAAAATTTTGGGAGATTTAAAAACATCTGGGAAATGCAGTTTGCTGGTTGTTTTCAAGTCATGTTTATTGGTTGGCTTTGGGTTTTTTTACTTATTTACTTAGAAACCTGTGCAGTTTTAGTGTAGATGTATCAAAATCCTGATCTTTAAAAGTTCAAAGGATGAGTTAAGTCACCAAGTAAGATGCTTGGAAAAGGCAGAAGGACTAAAGCAGAAAGCAGCTCCATTTCCTTTCTCTCAGGAAGATGCTCAAATTGCAACTTTTCAATTCCAGTTTTAGAAGCCTGTCAAAAATAAAGGTGGGAAGACCAAAAATAAAGCTTTGGCATTCCTTGAGGTAAAATCAAACCTGCAAACTGTTGGAGGGGCCAGAGAGGGATGGTGTTCCAGAGGCAGGGAGCTCAGCCCATCACTCTGTCACATCCAGCTGTTTAGTGTGAGAGGAATGAGGGATTTGTCTTTACAAACCAGCTGTGGGTCTGCTGGTAGATAAAACCAGCACTGGGAGAGAAAAGAAACAATGGGAAGGATTCCACTGATTGATGAATGGAAAAAGATATTTGCTTTTACAAATAAACTTTAGGTTTGCTGATCAATGAAATTAGACATTGAAAGATGAAAGAAACAATGGGGAAAACCCCTAAATTCCATAAGAATTAAACATTAAAAGGGAGGGTTGTACATTAGAGGGGAATCTTTGGTATCAGGAGTTCTGGGAAGTCTGAACCTGTCAAGTACCTCAGCCATGGGGAAAGAGAGAAGGGAAATGTGGCTGGGAAATTGGGATAAAAAGGAGGCTGTGTCCTCTAGAAATGTGAGAGACCCCAGGGGAATGCCCCATGGCCTCTCCCTTGATTGGAATAAAGTTCCAGGACTCCTCTGTCTCCTTTTTGGACATCAACCTCTGGTGTTTGTGGATGAATTTTCCTAACAAGCGTCAGGGATGTGGTTGGGAAGGAAGCAGATGTTCCTCCCTGCCCACCACGGGCTGCCCTGCCAGCAGCTGAGATGTTACAGGGATTTTTCATGTTTGCAAATACCAAGGGTCCTGCAGAGCCAGAGGATCTGTGCAAGCCCAGGGCCACGGCTGGGGGCCCCCCCGAGCGAGAAGATGTCGAGCATCGCTCCTGCCAAATGTTCCTGTGACCTTTGCTGGGAAAGAGCAAAGCAGCTCCCTGGCACAGGGCCCTCCCTGCAGCCAGGGATGCCCCGAGTGAGGCTGCAGAGGCAGAAACCTTTGGAAGGACAGGAATTGGGGATCAGCCTAAAAAAGGCCTGGCTGAGAGCTACGGCACTGCACGGAGCCCTGGAGAGGCAGCACGGAGCTTGCAGGAGCTGAGCAGGGTCTGAGTGGAGGAGGAGGAGGTGAAAATGGGATTCAGGCAGCAGTTGAAGCATTCTGCTGATGGGATGTGAAAAGGTCAGGCACCTGATGGGGAAACACGCTGGGAAAGCCAGGGGGAGGTGGAGGAGGGAGGAACAGGGGCTCTCAGGACCAGGCTGGGGTTCAACCCTCCTTCCCAGCCCATCTCCCAAGCCTTGAAACCATCACTTATGGGAATAAATCACATGGACTCATAAATCACATGGACACATAAATCACATTTCCTTCATGGTGGGTTTCTCTGGGTTTGGACTGAAGGCACTTGAGACAGTAGTTCCTGTTCAGACTCAGGTGTTTGTTATTTCTTATCAGTGAAACAGTCTCACTGCTGTGAGTTCTGCAGCCTTTCATTAGAAGGCACAAAATGGCCAACAATCTCTTGTTCCAAGGTGTTTTAAGACTAAACTATCCAATTAAGAACTGACACCTAGATTATTTTCCCTTTTAACCCAATAACTGATCCCACAGAGCCCCAGTGAGGACTTTTCTGCCCAATTACAAAATGCCACCCAAACCCATGGAGAAGGAGGAAGAAGAAGGATGAAGAAGAAACCCAGGACAGCACCCTGTGCCCTCCATCTTGCTTCCGTCCACAACATACTAAAAATCCCAAAACCTGAATTTCTCACCAAGTGACATACTACATTACTCTCTATAATCTATTTCACACTTTTGTGGACTCCAGTCTATCTTGAAGTCGTGGAAACTTTCTCCATGAATGAGGGTCAGAGTCAGTGCTCCNCACCCTGTGCCCTCCATCTTGCTTCCATCCACAACATACTAAAAATCCCCAAACCTGAATTTCTCACCAAGTGACACACCTACACTACTCTCTATAATCTATTTCACACTTTTGTGGATTCCAGTCTATCTTGAAGTCGTGGAAGCTTTCTCCATGAATGAGGGTCAGAGTCAGTGCTGCCCTGGGGGTCAGGGCACCCCAGAGCAGACAGAGAAATATTCCTGGTGCTCTGGGTTTCCATACTTCATGGTGGAAAAAGCCCTTCCTTGTTCATGTAACTCCTTTTTATACAGTTTTACAGATGTCCTGTGGGACTCCAATTGGTCAGCAGCTTTCTTGCCTATTATTGGTTAATAATCAATTCTGTATTGATTGGTCACTCCAACCTCCAGGGTGTACATGCAGGAAAAGTTGTTTGTGAGGGATAGTTTTCTTTTTTATAACAGTGTAAAATCAGTTTATACAGGTGCTGGTTGATTTTCACCCAGGAATAGATTGTTATGTTAACAAACTGCTCACACCAGCATTGCTTTCACTTGGGAACTTGCAAAGTGCCAGCTTGCCTTAGAAGAAATGACAGGCCAGGCAGATTTTATGAAGCCTTCCTTTATGATTTTTCTGCCTTACTGCAACCATCACTGAGCTTTTCCCATGTCCTGAGTCAGGCTGAGGTCCCCACCATGGCTTACCAGCTGATTTCCTCAGCACCAGGAGGGGTTTCAGCCACAGCCCTGACTTATCACAAAGCTGATGCTGAATAAATATTGGAGAGCATTGGAGAAAACAAAAACCAGACTCTACCACATCGTTCCCTTCTTGGGAACAGCTATTTTGGATTTTGTTTGATCAAAACATCATCATTCAGAGACACTTTTTGGGAACAAAATATCTGTAACACCTGCCATAAAGTGAGAGCTCAGTTTGACCAGCAGTGCTTTAGAAACTCAGGACAGAGGAGTCAGAAGGAACCTCCCAAGAAACCCCAACCCAAATTCCTGCTCCAAGCAGACACTCAGTCCCTTGAACATCTTTAGCTGGGCTCATTCCAGTATTTATCTCACACTGGGCAATATTTTAGCTTGAGTTAAAGGAGAGCTTGAAGCCCTGCTGCACGGGCTGGGTTTCCTGGACAAGCTGCAGCTTCTCTGATCTCACTTCTGTCCTTTCCAATCTGTGTAAGAAAAGCTGCAGTGCCTGGGGGGGAATGTGTAAAGCTGACAGAGGGAACAAGAAAATTAAAGGAATCAGAGCCAGACTTCTCAGAGGTGGATGAGAGGAGTTCCAAACAGGGGAATCCCAGACAGATTTTAGGGAAAGAAATCACAGTGAGAGCAGTCAAGCACTGGAATGAGGGCTCAGAGGTTGTGGGATCATGGATTGAGGGCTCAGAGGTTGTGGGATCATGGAATGAGGGCTCAGACATTGTGGAATCATGGAATGAGGGCTCAGAGGTTGTGAGATCATGGAATGAGGGCTCAGAGGTTGTGGGATCATGGAATGAGGGCTCAGACATTGTGGAATCGTGGAATGAGGGCTCAGAGGTTGTGAGATCATGGAATGAGGGCTCAGAGGTTGTGAGATCATGGAATGAGGGCTCAGAGGTTGTGGGATCAGCATCCCTGGGGCTGTTCCAAACTGGACTGGCTGAGCTGGGGTGAACTGGCCCTGCTTTGAGCCAGAAACCCCTCGCAGTTCACACTGTTCTGTGCCAAGCTTCAAGTCTGGAGTCAGAGACACCCCTGAGGGTCAGATCCCACTCTTTAAACCTCCAGCTTTCACTGCAACTCCTAAACTGCCCCCAAAAATCACAGAGAGCTCTTTCCCCAGTGCAGAGAAGCCCCTGAGGTGCTACAGTTGGTGTCACCCCAGTGACAGCCCAGGCAGCTCCCAGCAGGAGGAGGGGGCTCCCTAAGAACTCCAAACCCAGCCTGGGTGGTCTGTGGGATAGCTGAGCTCAGCCTGTGAGGAATTCAACCTCTGTCCTGCTGAAATTTGATGAATTCAACCTCTGTCCTGCTGAAATTTGATGAATTCAGCCTCTTTCCCTGCTGAAATTCGATGAATTCAGCCTCTTTTCATGCTGACACTATCTGTGAACAGGTCCCAGCTGTTCCCACTTTCACTCCAGGAGCAGTTTTTTCCCATCACATAGAGAGGAAAGTAAACAAGTGAGTGATCAGATCCATCACCTGATATTGGTTTGTGATTTTGCAAGTACAAACCTCCATGAAATATTGGGTTTTTTCCCAATATTTACTTGGGCAGCACTGAAATGTCAAGGTGCCAGAAAAATGACTGTTAATAAATCGTGAACTGGCCACAAAGCAACACAAAAAGGGACACAGAATGTGCAGATGTTAAGGTTTTACCTTAGCAGAATATCTGATATTATTCGGAGCTTTAATTTGGGGAACTGAGGCAAGAGCTGGGGAGCTCAACCAGCCCACTTTGCTTCCTTTGGCTCCATTCCCTCTTGTGATCCTGGAAATGCAAACAACCCCAGGTTTACATCTGCAAACCCCACGAAATCTCCTTTCCTGCAAAGAATTTGAATTATTACGATTTACTGTTCCAAGGGGTTCATTTTGGCTTTGAAAATTCCCAATGTCCTGGAGCCAGAATTGCCACGAGAAGCCACCAAAATATTTGGCTGCTCTCTGCAGCACTCATGGGGTTTTTTGCTGGTTTGAATTCTGTAGGAAAAGCCATTTTCTGTAATAGGAGCTGACCCAGCTTCTGCCCATTGCTTTAAAAAGGCATTTTCAGGGAGAAGAAATCCCAGATAAAAGCACTGAGCACTCTGGGCTCTGCTGTTCACCCTCATCCAGGGCATCCCCAGCTGGAAATCTCCAGCATCTCTGCAGAACACCCCAAAAAATCTCATCTCTAACTGATTTTTAATTCCCAAATCTGGGAATTGGGGGGATAACCTCTCAGGGGGGATTGTTGGGGTGTCCTGTGCAGGGCCAGGAGCTGGATTTGATGGTCCTGATGGGTCCCTTCCAATTCTAAGCCTCTCTCAGGGGTGTAACACCAAAGAGAAGTAGAAAATTGCCCAGAAAAGGAAATGCTGTGTTCAGGATTGTCATTATTTACTGGTTTAAACCTCTTTATTTTCACTTTTCCTTCTTGCACGAGCAAAGACATCCCACAGTGCCACCTGGACAATAAAAAAGGACAAAAATCACAACTCCCCCTTGTTAAAACCTCTGTGTTCTCTTCACTGAAGCTCCCAGCTCTCCCTGTTTTCAGTTTGCAAGGGCAAAAGACAGATATTGAAAGCACAGGATGCAACAAGACTGATCAAGGTTGGGAGGAACCCAATCTGTGGCAGATTTTGGGATCAATCTACAATCCACAGGGTCCATGCAAAGGAAACCTCTCACCTGGCTGCTTGCAGGAGGCAGATTTCAGTCCCCTAACCATGAGCCCAGATTAATTTATGGCCCAGTCCTTCTGCTTAAAAAAAATATATATATAAATTTTATGGAGTTTCATGCAAGGTACATGTGGAAAAAAAGTTGTGCCCACACTGTGCTGACATCCAGAGATTGGCATCTTACCCAGCCCACAGGGGGAAGGGAAAAAACCCCAAAATCAGCTCATTCCTCCTGGTTTCCAGCTAGGAGAGTGAGTGAAGCCAGCCCCGAGCTCAGGCTGTGAGGAGGTACCTGGCTTCCTGCCCAAAACATCCCTTCCTTCTTCTGAGGCCCCTCCAGCTCCACATGGCTAAAAAAGGCAGCTGGAAAATGTCCTGGAAGCACAAAATGCTGCATCTCTGCCTCTCTCCCTGCCTGCCTGGAGGGAGCAGCTCTAGGTGAGCTCTGCATGAGCTCTTGCTGCTTTGGAAGAGTTTTCACACAGTTCTTGCCCCCAAAAATATGGAATTAATGAATATTCCTGGCTGTAAAATCAGGTTATCCACGGTCCCTGCAGCTCTGAGAACTCCAGGCCCTGAAGAAAAAAACCTCAATTTCTTTTCACTCCGTGCTGGTGCCACGGGAGCTGAGCTGGCAGCTGGGAATGTTTCCTCCTGAACCTGGCACTGTTGTTACAGGAATGAAATATTTCCCCATTATTACTAAAAATGGCAAAAGAAATGGCATTATTTACACTGCAAGGGCCAAGGGTTTTTTTTTTTTTTGGGTTTTGGGGTTTTTTTTTGCAAGGTTTTTCTGCCTGGAATTGTCACAGCATGGGGAACAAAGGCTCCACACCAACTCCAACAGCTCTGCTCCAACATCCCAAGGATGGATGGGCAAATGATCCCTTCTAGCTTCATCTCATGGTGCTGATTAAAAACCCAAAATGACCCTTTTTATCTTCATTTTATGGTGCTGATTAAAAACCCAAAATGACCCTTTTTATCTTCATCTTATGGTGCTGATTAAGATCCCAAAATGATCCCTTCCATCTTCATGTCTTGGTGATGATTAAGAACCCGAAATTATCTTTTTTTTTTTTCTTTGTCTCATAGTGCTGATTAAAAACCCAAAATGATCCTTTTTATCTTCATCTCATGGTGCTGATTAAGAACCCAAATGATCCCTTCTATCTTCATCTCATGGTGTTAATTAAGACCCCAAAATGATCCCTTTTTTTTCTTTGTCTCATGGTAATTAAGAACCCAAAATGACCCTTTTTATCTTCATCTCATGGTGCTGATTAAGACCCCAAAATGATCCCCTCTAACTTTTTCTCATCATACTGATTAAGAACCCAAATGATCCCTTCTATCTTCATGTCTTGGTGCTGATTAAGACCCCAAAATGATTTTTTTTCTTTGTCTCATGGTGATTAAGACCCCAAAATGATCCTTTCTATCTTCATCTCATGGTGCTGATTAAGACCCCAAAATGATCCCCTCTAACTTTTTCTCATCACACTGATTAAGAACCCGAATGATCCCTTCTATCTTCATGTGCTGATTAAGACCCCAAAATGATTTTTTTCTTTATCTCATGGCAATTAAGACCCCAAAATGATCCTTTCTGTCTTCATCTCATGCTGATTGAGACCCCAACGTGGCCATTTCTGTGCCAATCCTGAATATCTGACACAGATTCCCTGGATGGGGACTGAAAGAGCTCTTCTACCTCCCACTGCCAGGTGGAATTTCAAGGAAATCCCTTCTCCTTCCCCACCCAGCTCCCAATTTCGGGCCCAGTGGTGGGGAAAGCAGTTACATAAGAGCTGCAGGAACTGAGGGGAGGATGAATGTCAAAGCTTGCTGGAACACGAACCCGGGAGCCTTGTGGATTCAGTCTCCACCATCCATCAAACATGATTAATTTTAATGTCACAACATTTTAATGTCAATTACTTTTAATGTCACGGCTTCCTATTTACTACCGCAGCCACACTGCTGAGCTGGTGAGAGATTCCCCCAAAGAACTTTTAAAATCAAATAAATAAACAATTCAGGATAAATGCTACAAACAAGCCTCCCTGCTTTTGGAAGGATGTGGGGAATCTATTCCAAAAGCATTGAAAAATAGAGCATCTGAAGCTTTCACATCTAAGGCCAAATTACTACTTAGTAAAAATTCTGTTCTGCTCTTTTTTCTGGCTAAAAATTGGGCAAATTCCAGATGCCAGCTGGAGACGTGGCTTGATATTATTTGCATTAGCCAAGGATATCTTTTATTTAGGTGCTGCATAAAGAATGATAAAGTTGTGATTATTGCATCTTAAAATGTGTGTACAAAAAGAGACACCAGGCCAGTCAAGACTGATGAAGAAACTCATAAAAGAGAATTTCAGATGTAAAATCTTTAGGTTATCAAGTGGCTGGGGGAAAAAGCAAACAGCTGAAGTTTTTTTTGCAGTGCCAAGGATATGTTTTATTTATGTGCTGCATAAAAAATAGCAAAGTTACGATTATTGCATCTTAAAATATGTGTGCAAAAGGGGACACCAGGCAAGATAAGACTGATGAAGGAACTCATAAAAGAGAATTTGGGACTTAAAATCTTTAGGTTATCGAGTGGCTGGGGGAAAAATCAAACAGCTGAAGGGTTTTTTTTTGCAGTTCAACTCATCACAATTTCCAACCTATTTAAATGCCACCCCTTTAGCAGCCTGGACTTGCATTCCAGTTCCTCTGGCTTTCTATTTTTCCTGAACTTGTGTTTGCTAAATGTTATTTTAAAGAGCTGGTGAGGTTGACAAAGCCTCAGACTCCCTGGGCTTTCTCACGAGAACAAAAGCAGCCTTGTGGATATCTTTAGAACAAATTATAAGACTGAGGAGAAGCCAGGCCTCTAATATGAAACTGGGATGGGTCACAAAAGATATTTGAAGAGACAAACCAAAGAAAAACAGGAAAGTGAGTCACACACCTGCATGGCCTTTTTTAGAGACCAAGAAATGACCTGGTACAGGCATTAAAACACATTTCTGTACCTATATTTGTGTTTAATGGTGATGCATGAAGCAGCTTTAGCTCAGAATTTTAAGGGATTTTGAGCCCATAACAGTTCAATGGGGTGAAGAATGCTAAGTGCACAGTTTAAGTCTCAACCAATAATCAAACTGTAAAAATGAAATGCACCATTTGGCAATAGATCTGTCAAGACAGAATAGGTGATTTTGATGGAGTTTCAGCAGTTTTTACTGCAGCAGAGGCCACACAACATCACCACAGTGTTTGCAGCTTGACAGCCTGCAGCTCCAGCAGCATCTTTTTGTGTGAAACAGAAAACTGAAACAGAAAATTGCTTGAAATTCAGTTTCTATCCCGCATTTGCCAAACTTCCAGTGAGCAGAGCTTAAATTCCCGTTCTGAAGAGTTCTCAGAGGGCTCTGCAAAGGCAGCAGGGGCTGTCCTGGTCCCGGGGAGCTTGAGCACGAACCAGCCTCAGTTGTCAGATGCTGTTAGGATCCAGGGCTCATTAAGAACCCAGGCTGGAATTTCCATGACTCAATGAGTGTTGATTCCCTGAAAAGAGGGAGGATTATCCCAGCACTCTCATCTGGGCTGAATGTAACCCAGCCTGCTGTTCACCTGGACACTTACCCAGAAATATTTGCTCTAAAACCTGAGCAGGTAAAGCAAGAGGTGCCAGACAGCACAATCTGACAAAATTCAGAGTGTGTGACAGCAAACACAGCCTGGAGCCATCCCCAGCCTGCCAGAGCTCACATTCCTGGGGCTGCTGAGAGCAGCCTGTGCCCGGGGTGTGCTGCAGGGACCTTTCCCTGACCCAGACTAAGCAAAGGCTCTGCAGGCACCAGCTCCTAAACAAAGCCCACATTCTGATTATTTACACATTTCCTCTGTCCTGAAGCAGCCAGAGACAGAGAGCGTGGCTGGGAGGCTGCAGGGAGGTGTGGGAGGGCTGCTCCTCACCCCAGGCTGCACAAAACTCTCCCAATGCTAAAGCTCAAACCCCTCAAAAGGCTCCTCAGACTGTTTTTGTTCCAACTCCTCCATCACTTCGAGAAAACCTCTTGTCTTTATCACAGCCAACATCAGCTCCACTCAAATTCAGCATAAACTCAGCCAGTGTCTGTAGTTTTTATTTTCATTCATACGTTGGCCATGAAACATGAAAAATCTCAGCTCAACATCAGATCCACTCAAATTCAGCAGTTCAGATCTCTAAACTCAGCCAGTGTCTGTAGTTTTAATTTTTACTCAGATGTTGGCCATGAAACATGAGAAATCTCAGCTCGAGTTCCCTCCCCAGTTTGGTTCCCTTTTTCCCCTGGCAAGGTGGGTCCATCCCATCAAGGCTAAACAGAATCCTCAGGGTCAGGAAAGGCTTAATCTGACAAATTGGTGCCCCACTAAAAAAACCCTAATGCAACAGGCAGGAGCGTGGCTGCAGCCTGATCCGTGCAGGAGAGGTGGAATTCTCACCTGGCTGCCCGGAGAGATTCCTGCTGCAGGGCTGATGGGGCAGGGAGAGCTGAGACACACGGGAGGAATCGGGGTAAATGAGGGAATTTTCTCCTGCTGATGGGGCAGGGAGAACTGAGACACACAGGGGCAACCCGGGCTAAACGAGGGAATTGGCTCCCAGGGATAGCTGAGACACACAGGAGGAATCGGGCTAAATGAGGGAATTGCTTCCCAGGGAATAGCTGAGACACACAGGAGGAATCGGGCTAAACGAGGGAATTGGCTCCCAGGGATAACTGAGACACACAGGAGGAATCGGGCTAAATGAGGGAATTGCTTCCCAGGGATAACTGAGACACACAGGAGGAATCCGGGCTAAATGAGGGAATTGCCTCCCAGGGATAGCTGAGACACACGGGAGGAATCCCGGCTAAATGAGGGAATTGCTTCCCAGGGATAGCTGAGAAACACGGGAGCAATCGGGGTAAATGAGGGAATTGCCTCCCAGGGATAGCTGAGACACACAGGAGGAATCCCGGCTAAATGAGGGAATTGGCTCCCAGGGATAGCTGAGAAACACGGGAGCAATCGGGGTAAATGAGGGAATTGCCTCCCAGGGATAGCTGAGACACACAGGAGGAATCGGGGTAAATGAGGGAATTGCTTCCCAGGGATAACTGAGACACACGGGAGCAATCCGGGCTAAATGAGGGAATTTTCTCCTGCTGATGGGGAAAAACCAGCCCAGGAAAAGATAGAGCTGCAGTTTTTACCCTGTTGGGTGTCATTACCCCAAAACTGCTCCTGGTAATGACTGGAAACAAAATAACAGGTGAGGTGTCATAAATAACTGGAAACAAGCTAAAAGGCAAAGGAATGTTTAAAATAACTGGAAACAAGCTAACAGTCTAAGTGAATATTTCAAATAACTGGAAACAAGCTAACAGGTTCAATGGTAGTTCTTAAATAACTGGAAACAAGCTAACAGTCTAAAGTAATATTTAAAATAACTGGAAACAAGCTAACAGGCAATGGAATATTTAAAATAACTGGAAACAAGCTAACAGGTTCAATGATAGATCTTAAATAACTGGGAACAAGCTAACAGTCTAAAGTAATATTTGAAATAACTGGAAACAAGCTAATAGGTTAAATGATAGATCTTAAATAACTGGAAACAAGCTAACAGTCTAAAGTAATATTTAAAATAACTGGAAACAAGCTAACAGGTTAAGTGATCTATTTTAAATATCTGGAAACAAGCTAACAGGCAAAGTTAAAGTGCCTATTATCTGGTTTCCAGTTATTAAAAATATTGGCTATTTAAAATAACTGGCTTTTAACTGGATTTTTTCCTTATTCTAAGGAATATTTAAAATAACTGGATTCCCATTATTATAAATATTTAATATTTAAATACTTTTATATAAATATATTTAAAATAACTGGAAGCCAGCAGTTTCCCAGCCCTGACTGTCCCTATTTTTCTGTACCACATCCTGGCACTCAGGACACTTTCGTGTGTGACTCTTGCACTGACAATTCCCATCCCTGTTTGCTCTTCTTGCTGCATCTGGAGCAACAGGAATCCCTCATTTCCCTCTTTCCAACCTGGATTTGCCCTCCTGGGCTCCTCCAGCCCAGCCAGCTCAGCAGAAAGCAGCAACAGCTTCATCACACTGGAAATTGTTTGTTATTTTTGCTTGGTAGAGAAGGGATAAAGAAAAAAAATAAAATAAAAACAATCAAATAGCTGCAGATTAGAGCAGCCCAGACTGCCCCAGTCTCCATCTGGCCCTCATTATCATCCAGAAACAGCCCCAAAGTGTCTGCCAGGCAATACTGGACATCTCTAGAGAACCAGCCAGCCAGATGTGCCCAGCTGTGAGGTCCTGATTGATGCAGGGGGGGTTTTGGGGTGGTGGGAGGTACCAGGCAGGACAGGGTGTCCTGAGCAGGATTTGGGTTGAGCTGAGGCCAATTCCCTGCTCAGAGCTGCTCCTGGCATCCTGCAGGATCCAAACTGCTCTGAGGGGGAGATGTGGCCGTGAGTTTGCTCAGAAATGTTTTATTCAGGCTGTTTATCCTCAAAAGAGCGTTTTCCTTTTAGATTAAATTATCTGGACTCTGTTTATTCTAAACACAGGAGACAGGACTCAAGCATTTCCTCTTTTAGGAAGTATGGTTGAGTGTATTTCCTACAAAATTTATAAAGAATTCAGGCGAGGGCTTGTGTGGCTCCTTAAGATTTCAAAGGCTTCTTCCCTAAATGCTGAAAGAGCTGCCTCTGTCAGGGCACAGCTCCATCCCAGGGACACCAAATACAAATGCAAGCAGACAGCAGCTATAAACTCTTTGGAAAGGGCAGCCTGATAAAAACCATAATCAAATTATTTACCAATACTCCCCATTTTGTCTCAAGACCAGAAATTCCATTACATAATGAGATATTTCCTTTTTTTAAAATTTTTACAGCTGGGGAAGCTGAGGCTCCAAAAGGTCTTGTTAAAAGCACCTCGTGGGACTGGAGGTGGGGTGAGATGAGTTAATCAACAAGAAGATGAGATGAGATGAGCTAATCAACAACAGAACAAAATTTTAGCAGTAAAATTTTCATTCCAGTAAATGACACAGTCACCACTGGAACTGGAATTAAAACCACAGGTTTCTGTCTTCCCATCTCATCTCCTTACAAAGAATTCTGACTCTTTTGCTGTAAACACACCACATTTTAAATGCCATTTCCCATGCTTTAGTCCCCACTGCTCCTGCAGGAAGTCTCCAGCTCCACCTGGAGCTCGAGGGGAGGGTCCTGCTCAGTTTTCCAGGACACCTGAAGGGCAGATCCTGCTCAGAGCTCCTCTGCCCACCGCAGAACCAGTCTGAACCCCCCGAGCGCAGCCCAGCCCCGATGCCCCTGGATTTTTCATCTCCCCCAGCTGCCCAGGACATTTTCCCTGGCATCTCCCAGAACGTTCATCCATTATGCACCACTCAGGATCAGGGAGGACAGGAGGAGATGAGCAGTGGCTGCTGTTTAAAGTGGCTGCGGGAATTCCATTTATCTGCTCCTTCCTGCCCTGCCTGCCCGGCTCCAGCAGCCAGGGAGGCTTTTTAGGCACTCTCATCATCATTACCTGCTCAATTACTGCTCTTGGCACCAGGAGCTGCCCATCCTGCTTCTCCACCAGCTCCCTCCACCAGGGGAATTCTTCCCGGTTTATTTTTAATTCTGCCTCATAATCAGGCCCTAATTTTATGCATATTGGCTCAGGATATTTTTTCCCCTTTCTTCTACATTGTCAGTCTGCTTGTCACATCCTTGCTGAAGGGGATTCCTCACTAAGTCCTTCTCTTGCTGGGGTAGGTTGGCCTCTTTTGCTTGAGGATTATAGGCTCTGACAGTGCTGACACAGAAAAATAAGGCCCCTGAATGATTTCAAACCATGAGCAGAGCAGGAATACAGAGCTGCTCCTGCCCTTTCCTCCCAGAACCCAGACCCAGACTAAACCCAGCTCCTTCTCCTCACCCAGAGCAGTCCCAGAGCCTCTGACAGCCTCTCCCTCACTTGCTGATAAGATTATCAGTTTTACTAACAAGGAGACCACACACTGTGTCCCCTCCATGAATTAAAGCTTTGGAGGCACAGCAGAAGTCACAACAGAGCTGGGACATTAAATCAGCGAGGGAAGAAGAGAATTGGATCTCCTCAGAGGCAAGAACATCACAAACTCCTAAATCCAGGAGTTTTGAGGCAATTAACTCTCACTGCCAGGCAGATCCTACTTCCAGCTAGGAGACATCTTTTCCAGGAGGGAGCACTGAGTGAGCTCTGTTCCAATCCCCACACAGATATTTTAGAAAAAGAGAATTTATTTGCTTTTTCATCTTTGGAGACTTTTCCCCTCCTCTGTTCTGCTTTTACAAGATGATCATAACAAATGAAGCAGCATTTAAACCAGCAGCAAGGGTGGAGGAGCAGTGCTAATTCCTGCCTGAATCAGCTCCATCCTTGCAGGAACTGGAAATTAATTTGCCTTCCACGGGCTGAAGCTGCTCCTGAGCAAGACTTGCTAAACCAGGAGCTTTCAGTGTGGAAAGATGACAGAGACAGAGAATCCCAGACCCCATCAAAGGCTTCTAAAAGCCCCAAACCCCAAGAGAAGACGAGCACACGGAGTTAAAAGAGCTCCAGCACACTCGCAGCCTGTCTCAGCAGCACCGAGGCTGCCAGGAGCTGCTGGAGCTGCTGTTTTTTTTCTGGGCAGGCTGGGTTTTCCACGCTGCAGAAAAGGAAATATTGAGAGGACAAGCCCGAGGGCAGGAACCAAAGGAAAAGCTGCAGCCAGCAGCAAAGAGATGCTGCACACTCGGGTTTGCATCACAGGGTGGGGGAGAGGCTCCGAGGCTGCTCTGGGAGGGGGGAGGCTGGCAGGAGTGGCACTACAAGGGGAAAGGCTCCTGCATATGTCATGTGCCATTGCAAAGTGATAAAAAGGGTTTGCATTCAAAGGGTTCTCCTCGGGGAAAGTGAATTTTATTGGTCAAAATAAAGGACATTCTGCCCAGCACAGCATCCATTAGGTGATGGTAAAAAAGGGTGTGAAGGCACAGTAGTAAATCACTCACAGCAAATAATTAGTTTTTAAATTAATTTAACATTCTTTTGATGTAAGGGTCTCTTCGAGCTAGGTCTTATAAGCTCTTGGAGATCTGTATCACACCCAAGATAGCTCAGCCACCTCAGATGGCATTAAATCAGCAGGATGGCTTCTGTGGCAGTGCTGGAAACAGAAAAGTTTTAATAAAAGGCAAAATAACAAAACTCTTTACAGAGAAAAACTGAGCCAGGTGCAAGAGGCTCTTGCTCCTGGTAAAGCACCTCACAAAAATGATCAGTTCTTTTGTTCTCGTATTTTTCTAGTGAATTCCTTAGGTGGGACCTTTTGGCTCCTGTCCAGTTGGCTATCTTTAAGTCTGAGGTGAAGTCCCCCAGGTCGTGTGAGGTGTCTTTTTACCAAATTGAGGAGAGAAACTTCTGTGCTTTTTTCCTTTTTAAGGAGACAAAGGATAATTTTGTGACTCCATCAACAGGGAGCACATTCCTACATTCTCTGAGGTGGGACAGAAGATGCCCTGCAGCACCATCATAACCCTAAAAAACCCAGCAGCTTGTGCTACATCAGAGCATGGGTGCCTGTGAACAAAGAACAGTCTCCAGCAGAGCTCAGAAACCACTAACAAGGCAGGAAAATGTCAATATTGCCTAACTGGCTAGTTAAAATCATTCTGCATGCATGAATAATCAGCCTTTGTTGTCAGCTTTGTTTTATCCCCCCGCGTGTTTTTTGCTTAAAGGTGTTTGTCAGGAGGAAGGGAAGGAAGTAAAGAGTTCATTTAAGCTAGGTATCTTCAGCTTTTGTGCAGGAATTTATGCTCTGGAATGTCACAGAGAGATGCTAACCAGGTGCCTGGCTCATTTGGACAGCAGGCAGGGACAAAACCAGGTTTAAACCTGGTTAAAACTTAAGATTTCCACATAGATATTTGAGGCTGCAGGGTTTTAAGGAACACTGCAGACAGACAAAGAAACAATCCTTGCCTCAGAGCACTTAAAATCCAGAAAAATATCAATATAGCCAGAAAAATATCTATATAGCTAAAAAAAAGTCAATATATATATAAAAAATCAATATATCCAGAAAAAAAAAAATCCATAAAAATATGCAATAAGGGCAAGTTTCCTCCATTCACATCCTGGTTTTGGCTTCTCCTGTGGAGGATAAGGAGAGGGGAGGGTGCCTGTGACAGCCCCGCAGGCTCCACCGCTGCCTTTGGAGCCTTTTCCTAATGGGAACGCATTCCTGGCTGCCCCACAATGGGAGCAGCACGCCCAGGGCCCTGCTCAATAGGAAAAATTCGAGCCCAAGGCATTAGAGAAGAAGCCTGGTGTAATTCAGCACGGTTATCTGCAGAGCAGAGCAGCCCAGGAGTTTGGAGCCTCCCTCCTTGCAGGTCACACAGGGCCTGAGCCAAGTGACAGCTGCAGAATTGTGGTTTTTGTTGGCTCCAGGGGTAGCCTCGGGCTAAGAGGAAGGAGCTGACAGAGGCAGGAAAGCCGGGATGCATTTGGA
>VYZP01046079.1:0-27693 GCA_013400635.1 Hypocryptadius cinnamomeus | reverse complement strand
AACCCTGGCACCCAGTGCCACATCCAGGCTTTGTTAAACACACCCAGGGATGGTGACTCCACCACCTCCCTGGGCAGAACATTCCAGAACTTTATCACCTTTCTGTAAAAAACCTTTTCCTACTATCCAACCTGTATTTCCCTTGGTGCAGCTGGAGGCTGTGTGCTCTGGTTCTGTCAGTTCCTGGAGAAAGAGCCCAGCCCCAGCTGAGCACAGGCACCTTTCAGGAGCTGTGCAGAGTGATGAGGGCACCCCTGAGTCTCCTTTTCTCCAGGCTGAGCACCCCCAGCTCCCTCAGTGCTTCCTCACAGGGTTTGTGTTCCCAGCCCCTCTCCAGCCTCATTGTCCCCTCTGGATGCTCTCCAGTGTCCCCAAGGTCCTTCCCAAGCTGAGGGGCCAGAGCTGGGCACAGCACTCGAGGTGTGACCCCAGCAGTGCTGAGCACAGGGGCAGAGTGACCTCCCTGCTCCTGCTGGCCACACCATTCCTGACCCAGGCCAGGAGCCATTGGCCTCCTTGGCCACCAGGGCACACTGCTGGCTCCTGTCCAGATGAGATGCTGAGTCCTGGGGGAGCACCAGGCTGTCCCAAAGTGCCACCTCAGTGCCACTGCCATGGACCCGACCTCACCAAGGCACCCAAACAGAAAATGCCCCAAGAGCAGCAGAGCTGATGGCCAGGAACCCTCTGAAGGTCCCACACAAGCACGATGTCAAATTGCTCGGGTGGAATTGAGCTTCTGAACGTCACTGAGAAAAGATTTGTGGCTGCCCTGTGCCCAAGTGACAAACAGCCACATTTGAGTGTCACAGCAGTGTCCATCCTGCACAGCCACGCTGGCTGTCCCTGCAGCAAGGGACAGAGCTGGCCCAGGTGGCTCCCAGTGACACCCAATGCCTGCAGCCCTGGGGAGACACAAAAAGCCAAACTGCCAGCACTCACACAGCACCAGGGGCTGAGGGCAGGGAGAGCACTCACCCAGCCAGGTCACTGAGAAGTCTAACTTCTACTTTGAAAGTTAAGAGTTGTCAGTCACCACATAAAGCTACATTTCATTTGCTGCTGTTTTGGAAATGTTCAGGTCCAGCAACCTAAATTAACCCAGGTTCTTCAAATCTGGCTCTAAACACCACTCCAGGTTTGCTGTTCATCCATTTGCACGATGTACAAATAGTAAATAAACAATAATGCAATATACAATTACATATAAATAAAATCTAAATACATAAACATAAAAAACCATAAATAATTTATATTAATATAAATAAATAACAACATAAATAAACATTAATTCAGTGTCCAAATGGTAAATAAACATTAATACAGCATCCAAATGCTAAACATACATTCATGCAGTATTAATAAAATATTAATACAATAAATAAAGTATTAATAAAATATTAATATAAATATTAATTGCAGAGCCCAGCTCTTGCACCACTCTGAAGCAAATGAAGCAAAGAGCTGCCACAACCCCCGCCCTTAGCAGAGCCTCACGGCCCAGTGCAGCACCACTGGGGCAGTGAGAGGCTGCACTGAGAGTCACTGAGAGCTCTGACACCATTTCACTCTGGTTTTATGCTCCAGGGCTTCCAAGAGAGGCTACAGAGACCTCTGGAAACCAGGCAGCGCTCCTGCTTCGTTTTTGGAAGGGTGCAGCAGCCTGGGCTGGGCCAAACTCACTGCACCAAATCCAGGTTTTGGTGTCGCTGAGAGTAACTTGAGCTCCCCCAGGAGATTCCTGTGTCCCTGGGGAAACTCACTGCACCAAATCCTGGGTTTGGTGTCCTTGGAAATCACCCAAGGCCCCCCAGGAGATTCCTGTGTCCCTCAAGCTCTCCCAGCAGATCTTTTGTGTCCCTGGGCCAAACTCACTGCACCAAATCCTGGGTTTGGGGTCCCTGGAAATCACTCAAGCCCCCTCATCACATTCTTATGTCCCTCAAGTTCTCCCAGCAGAATTTTTGTGTCCCTGGGCCAAACACTCTGCACCAAATCCTGGGTGTGGTGTCCTTGGGAGTCACCCAAGCTCTCCCAGCAGATTTTTTGTGTCTCTGGACAAAACTCACTGCAGTATATCCTGGGTTTGGTGTCCTTGGAAGCCCCTCAAGCTCCCCCAGAAGATTCTTGTGTCTCTAGGCCAAACATGCCACACCAAATCCTGGGTTTTGGTGTCCCTGGAAGTCACTTGAGCTCCCCCATGAGATTCTTTTGTCCCTCAAGCTCCCTCAGCAGATTTTTTTGTGTCCCTGGGCAAAACTCACTGCACCAAATTCTGGGTTTGGTGTCCCTGGGAGTCTCTCAAGCTCCCCCAGGAGATTCCTGTGTTCCTCAAGCTCTCCCAGAGATTCTCGTGTCCCTGGGCCAAACACTTTGAACCAAATCCTGGGTTTGGTGTCCCCAGGAGTCACCCAAGCTGTCCCAGGAGATTCTTGTGTCCCTGGGCCAAACTCACCGCACCAAATCCTGGGTTTGGTGTCCCTGGGAGTCACCCAAGCTCTCCCAGCAGATCCCTGTGTCCCACTTTGTGTCCTGCTCTGCAGGAGCAGCTCCTGTGCAGCTCCCAGGAGGGGCAGGGAGGTTGAGCAGCCTGCTGCTGATGCTCTGAAGCGAGTGCTAGTGCCAGCCAGTGCCTGGGGAGCACAAAGCAATTTCCTTAATATTGCTCAGCAAGGCAGGATCCAGAGCAGCATTCCCAGCACCCAGTGCAGCAGATCCACGCTGGAATTCCAGCTCCCAATCTGCCTCTGCACCTCTCCCTGCACAGCTTCGAGAAATGCTGCTTTGTTCAGGGAAAAGGGAAAGGAAAAAAAGGGAAAAATAAAGCCCTGATGTTGGAGAACGTGGCTCCTTTTTTCCTCTTGTCCCTGGAATTGTGATTGGAAATAATTGGAAGTGTCACTGGAAGTAATCAGAAGTGACAGTCCCTGGGCTACAAGGCTTTTGCTTCAAGTCTAACGATCCCCCCGCAAAACAAAACCTAAATTTAAACAATGAAGTCATAAAGTGATTTGCCTTCAAGGTTGAAAACCCTGCAATATTTTTTTTTAAGTAAAAAAAAAAAAAAAAAAGAAGAAGTGCCTGGCTCTGGTTCAGTTCAATATTGCAGGCTGGCTGTGTTAGATGAAAGCACAAACACACACAAAGGCACCCCGTGATTTCTGACCCCACCTGGCCAATAAAACTCCAAATCTCTATTAAACATTCCTGTGACCTTTGAAATTCTATCAAATCTGCAAGGAAAACCATAGCCTGAGTAATCTGTGACACTCATCCAGCATCCATCTCAAACATTCCAAATACTGGAAAACCACCTAATTCCAATATTTTGCTGAAGCACAAAGGGAGTGGAATGGAGTAATTACCTTTTTTTTTTTTTACATTTCTGAAAAGGCCTCCTAACAGCCCATCCAGGCACTTAGGGAAAGAATCTGTTCAAAAGACCTCACAGCCACCATACACTCCGTGTATTTGTTAAAAACTCATTTTCCTTTTTTCATGTGCAGCATGAAGTAATTCAGAGCCCAGGATTTCCTTCCTGTGAGGTTTCTCTGAGAGCACAGCAGCACTTCACACCACCAGTGGAGATCCTCAGTGTTAAAAATAGGTTAGAAACGGTTGTAAAATAGGTGATAATTGTTAAATATACGCTATTAATTTGGTTATTGTAAAAGGGGATGAAAGGGTAGTTATAAGAGACATGGTACTCTAGTACCAGGAGTGTTCTCCCGTTTTTAACACAGCAATGTGGTACCAAAAAACCGATTAATATGTGAGAAATATCTGATTAGAAAATAAAGCCAAGTCCCTCCAGCGGCAGGTGAAGGATTTCAGCTTGGATTCAGCTGTTTGTTAGTGATCTGCACATCACTGCTGTGCCCACGTTTGGGGATGGATCAGGAGGAAAATGACTTTAAGTTAAAATTACTTTAATTTAGTTGTGTTCCAAGTGCTCCATCACCATCAGCAGCGTGCACCCACCAGTGTGTGAGTTTCCCCCAGTTTCAGACGTGCTCTAAATGCTCTCTGTGCAGTGTGGAGGGAATAAAAGCTCTTGGAGTGACCCTTTCCCTCAGAGAGCCCAAGCCGTGGTCATCCCTCGCCTCCAACCCTGCACGCTCCATTTCAGAGCAGCCTCCCTCCTGCCAGGCAATGTCACAAACCCACCCCAATCCTCACTGACCTTTTCCCTCCAAAGGCAACTCAGCTGCAGGCACGGAGCTGAGCTCCAACCTTTCCACCCAGCCAGGGTTCAGCCTGGTTTTCCTGCCACGAAAAAACCCCAAAAAAACCCATCGTGGCAGCTCCCCAGGAGGAGAGAGAGGCTGTGATGGGTATTGATCCTCGTGGGACAGCAAATCTGACACCCTGGGGCAGGGGCTGGGAAGTTCTCAGTCAAACATTTGCCTTTTTCAGCTGCCAAATGATTTCCTGGAGAAAAGGAAGGAGCAGATGAGGACAGGGTGGGTTTTGTGGCCTTCTGTCACATCCAGCACCTTAGAGCTGCTCTGTTCTCTCTACAACTTGTTGCAAAGAAGAGCCAGAGCTCATTAAGGAGACAGATAAATAAACCAGGGTGCCAAGGTGTGGTTTAGGAGAGCCTGGCTGGTGCTCAATCTCCTTTTCTAGGAGTGGGATATTTCTGGCAAGAAGGAGCAGCTTTATTCTGGGTTGCTAACCAGTGCAGAGCTCCAGGTTCCCCTTGCACTCAAAGGAAACACATTTTAGCCCTGGTTGGGCTAAGGGAAAAGTGACAGAGCACAGAGGTGGCTGTCACTGCCCCCAGCAGTGCTGAGGGGAGGAGAGAGCCCAGGAGATGGAGGAGCTGGAATTCAGCCTCGTGCCTGCTGTCTTCTCACACATTTTCCATTGTTGTTCTTCCTGTCCAGCATCCTGCACTGTCCTGTTGTCTGAGGCTCCACTCTCAGACCTCCCTGACCTGCCTTCACCCTTGGCTTTTTGCTGGGCTGCTTCTGTAAACTGAGCATTTCTAAAAACAAACGAAGACACAGCTTTGGGGGGGGAAAAAACCAAAAAACACCAAACCAAAAACCCCAAAAAACCAACAAAAAAAACCAAAACAAAAAATCCCAAACACAAAAAACAACCAAACCAGACCCATTCATCTTTTCAACAAGGCACCACCAAGCTCCTTCTGCCCCCAGAGCAGCCTCTTCTGTAGCACACAAGATGTGCACAGTAAAACACATTTCAGAGGCACAAACACCACCTGCAGCCCGGGCTAACACAGGGCATTGTTTACTTAGGAATTTAAGGTCTATTTTGACTAAAATTGTGGGGAAAAGGCACAGAAAGCAGCTTGCAGCACCATTTGTAGCATTGTAACACCAATTTTACACATGATTTTTAGTCCAGTGTAACAAAGACTTAGACATAAAAGATTTTTCAAATACATTTAAGACTGTTTACATCTCTTTTTGGTTCTGAAAACAAATCCCAGACTGCAAACCTGCTGAACCCCCTACAAAGCCCTGTGTTTGCCTGGAGGAGAACAGGGGTGTTGCTTGTGATCCTGAGGATAAACACCAGGATCTCTCCCTGCCTGTTGTGCAGTGGCATTTCTGGGAAGAAACTTGTGCTGTTCTCACACAAAATATCCTTCTGAAGTGAGCCAGGGCCCCCTCAAAACCAAACCACTAATTCTGCATGGAGGAGACAAAGCCAGGGTGGCTACAAAGGCAAAACACTACTTGTTTGCCATGGGAAATTCAGAAAAGTTGCCTTCCCTCTGCCTCTACTTCCCATAAAAATGAGTTTTTCTCCACAAATTTGGCTGGTTTTCCTCACTCTGGCAGGTTAGTCTTTTGTCCCTTTTCCTCCTCATGGCAAAATGTCCTTTCTGGATAAAAAAAAAAAATCCTCCAAAATAAAGTTTATTTGGTATTAGATGTTAAAAATCCCAACTATTTCATACAAAACAAAGCACCACTAGAGAAAAACAGGCAATTTATCATCAAGTGTCTCGACAGCAAATATTTGATGCAAACCATCCCTGGCTTTGGAAGAACTGGAGTGTCTCAGAGGAGTGTTAACACTGATATTCTGCCAGAGAGCAGCTCAGTTGTGTCTGGCTCCTCTGAATTCCCCCTGGGGTGCCAAACAGATCCTCTGCCCTCCTTTATTCCCTTTCCTCAGGTATTCCCAGAGCAGTGCTCTAAAAAGATTTGGAATTAAACCCGAGTTTAATTCCTCTAGCAGCCTGAATATCTCACACAGTTGGTGTTCTGTTGCCTGCTCTTGGAATTTGAGAGAATTCTTTTTAATTCCACAAAGCTGTCCTGGGGAGAACAGTCCTTTTTTAAAGCTAAATACACCACCAAGTTCCAGCATTCCTTCCGGAGCCAGTGACAGAGGGGAGGTGAAATCAAGACACAAAATCACACACAAAACTTCTTTTCCCAGCTTCAGGTTGGTTTGGGTTTTTTTGCTTGTTTGTTTGTTTTGGGTTTTTTTGGGGGTTCTTCTTTGTTGTTTTTTTTTTTTTTTTACACCATTCCTGATCCAAGGTTTGTGCTAAATGTTATAAGAAAGTGAGGCAAAGCCCTTGTACCACCAACCTTCAGCACCATGGAACAGTCAAAGCAAGAAAAGGAGCCAAAGAAAATAGCAAATATATGTATTTTAGTTATCCCTGAGAAATTCTGGAAATATCTGGAAAATCAGCAGAGATACAGGTCCCTAACCATTTTTAGGCAACCTGAAAACAGTCTCCTTTGATTTCTGCTATTTCTGGAAAACCAACAGGAATAAAGGTCCACAAGGCTGATTTTAAGGAACCTGAAATCTGTCTCCTTTGTTTTTTGGGAAAGAAAAGTCCATAAACTTTGTTTTAAGGAACCTGCAAACTTTCCTTTGGTTTTTGGGGAATAAAGGTCCACAAGCTTTGTTTTAAGCACCCTGAAATCTGTTTCCTTTGTTATCTGGGAAATAAAAATCCATAAAGTTTGTTTTAAGCACCCTGAAATCTGTCTCCTTTGGTTTCCACCACTCCTAGGCAGCAGCACCCACTAAATTCCAAATTCTCACTGAGAGCAGGGGCACTTCTTTAAAATCCAGCTATCCCAGTGGGTTTTGCTTTGCTGTGGCCCAGGACAGGAGGGTTTGGGGAGCAGGATGCCAAGGCCAGGGTTGGCTGTGCTCTCACAGCAGGAACAGAGGGTTTGGGGAACAGGATGCCAGGGCCAGGGTTTGCTGTGCTCTCACAGCAGGAACAGGAGGCTTTCCCAGCAGAGCACAGCCCCGGGCAGCCCCAGCTCTGCATCAGCTCGGATTTCCCAGCTACCAGCCATGGATACCTGGGCAAATGCCGCCTGTCAGAGGCAATTCCTCACAAGGAGCTGCTCCAGAACCTTTTTGCTGTGCAGTGAGACAGGAGGAGCTGGGGCTCAGCATGGCGGGGTCAGAGCCCTGGGACAGCTCTGAAAGAGATCCCCGAGCTCAGAGCGTGCAGGGCAAGGCTGAGCTGCTCTGCAGGAACCTTGGCTCTCAGCAGCACCCCAGAGTGACCCCCAGCTCCCACAGAATCACTGGGGAGGTGCTTGTTTTCCTGCACAGTGGGGGTGACCCCTAGCACTGCTGGAAGGGTCAGTGCCTGCAGCAGGATGGCAGAGAGGGAGGTGAGGGGTTGGGGTTGGCACAGCTCCTGCTTTGATCCACAAAGGCAGCAGCTCCTGCAGGGCAGAGCATCACACCTGCCCACAGCCAAGGAAAAAGGACATAGAACCAGGGACAGAGCACCAGGGAACCAGGGACAAAGCACCAGGGAACCAGGGACAAAGCACCAGAGACAAAGCACCAGGGAACCAGGGACAGAGCACCAGAGACAAAGCACCAGGGAACCAGGGACAGAGCACCAGAGACAAAGCACCAGGGAACCAGGGACAGAGCACCAGGGAACCAGGGACAAAGCACCAGAGACAAAGCACCAGGGAACCAGGGACAGAGCACCAGAGACAAAGCACCAGGGAACCAGGGACAAGGGCAGGCATACAAATAATCACCCCTCCAAGCTGTTCTGATCACAAGGAAATCAGCTTTTTCCTTAGTTGTTGGGTTATTAAAAATATTCATGATTGACTTGGAATGGGGGAAAAGGCAGAGAAGATTTTCCACCCCATAAAATTTAAACCACTTCAGGAACTCAATAAAAGCATTGGCTACTTCTTTATTGGGTGAAAAATGCAACATCCTATTACAAACTTTTTCCACTCTGAAGTGAAGAACCACACCAAAATTCTGCTTTTCAAGGGTGCAGTGACACAAAGGGAGCTGGTGACACCTGATTCTCACTCCTCAGCTGGTCACAATCATGTTGAACTCACAGGGCCACCTTCCCCTCCTCAGCCTCTCCTGGCGAAGTGAGCTCTTGTCCACACTCAGCCAAGTCTTTCATCTTGTCCTGTTTTAATAAAGTCTCCTTCAAACAGATTTGCTCTCGTTTCCTGTCTCCTCACACAGCTGCTGGTGTGCCCCAGAGAAGTAAACAGTGGAAGAGACAAGACTTGTGTATATTAGCCACGTTATTGGGATGTTTAATGATGAAAACACAAACCTTCCTCTCAAGGCTTCTCTAAAACCCTTTTTTTTCCACATTAGTCTTCACTTTATCAGCAAAAAAAAAAAAAAAAAAAAAACCAAGACATCACTGGCGGTTCTGTAGACTTTTACTGCAGAAAACCCAGGCTTTAGCCAGTAAATCAGACTCCCCAGCCTCCTTGTGTTCAGGAGGAGCCAGGAACAGGGAACCACAACATTTCCTTCCTTTTCCCTGGACTTGCTTCTAATATTGGTGAATGAAGCTGGACAAGGAGCAGAAACACCAAGTCCTCTGCTGGCAGGGCAGGTAAAGCTCAGGGGCAGTTCAGTGACCACTGTAGGACCAGGAAACAAAAATATTCCAGGTTTTGCTCTGAGTTTTGAAGACAATTCTCCCCTCACCAGCACTTGGACAGGAGAGGCTGAGAAACCTGATTGAGGGCAAAGTGTCTTTTGTTGGGCATTCCTGTGTTCCTATCATAGTGGAGGTGCTGAGGACACATTGATAATTTAAATTCTCCATTCCAGGAAGGCTTTCTGCCTTCCCTAGCAAACACCTGCCTTGTAAACCAAGACAATTGATGAAGCCACTTGTGTTTTACAGATAAAAGCAGCAAAGCTAAGTTGTTATAGTACAGACAAACCCACCTTTTCTGCAGCAACAGTTTGTTCCTTTCTCTCCAAACCTTCCACAAACTGGAATATTCAGCAGCTGAATAGGATCAAAGACTTCAATCCCCATTGTCTCCATCAGCAAGGTGAGCAACCCACCCTCCTGTGTCCCCAATTTCCACAGAGCCACTTCCTGGAGGGCTGAGCTGCTCCTGGCCCTGCTCTCTCAAACACTGCCCACCACAGAGAGGCACAAATGGCCAGAGCAGATGTGCAGGCACAAAGTGCTGCCTGCACTGCCCAGATCCCCCAGCACACCCAAACCCCATCACAGAGAAAACCTTCGAGCCCTGCAGAGAAAACCTCAGAGCCCTGCAGAGAAAAGCTTTGCTGACAGCAATCCCCAGGGCCAAAGCCACTTCTCCACTTATCAGCAGCTGCACAAACGTTGAATTCGATCACCAAACCTCCCTCCCCAGTCCACATTCCACACCTGGGAGCCTTAAACTGGGCTTTCCCTGCCACGATCCCTTAGAGCTGTTCAAAAAACCCTATTTCTGCCTGTCCCCATGCCCTCAGCTCCTCCCAGGGAGGCAGAGCCCAGCCCCCTCTGGCACACCTGTGCCAGGTTCCAGCACACAGCAGCCCTGGAATGGGCAGGCATTGCCAGCCAGGGCTGGTCCTGTCAGCAGGACGGGGTGAGCAGGGAGGCACAGCTCCCTGCAGGAGCCCCTCAGACACCTCAGGGCTGCCAATTCTTTTCCCTCCAGCTTTCCTTCACTCTCCTTTTCCATTCTCTGCTCCTCTCCTCCTCAACAAATCAGCCTCTCCCTCTTTTCTTTCTCTCCTTCCCCCTTCTCTCATCCTTTTCTCCCCCAACTGCTCCCTGCTGCACTCCAACACATCTGTTTCTAATCTCAGCCACCCATTGCAAACAATAACCCCTTTTTCTTTCCAACCTCTGAACGCCGAGTGCCCAACAATTCCACACAGTTACACAAATTTGACACTCTGCCTGAAACAAAGACATTTTATTCACTTTGTTTTGCCCAAGAGCTCCAAGCTCCTCTCTCCTTTATCCCTGAAAAGTGCTGCTCTCTTCAAACAAGAAATACACATTCCCAAACGAGCCTGTTTGACCAGCACTTTTTAAAATTATTCTGGATAATCAGAGATCTCTGGCGGTCAACCTGCTCAGAAAAGGATCAGAACTCAAACACCACTGAAATTTACAGTTTTCCATAAAAGTTTCCTCGTTACAAACCCCTTTCCTCCAACTCACCAGCAATGAATTTCAGGCACACGGAGCAGACTCGTGGAAGTTTGATTAAATAAAAAACGAGCAACACCAAAAAAGCCAACCTACCTAAAAAGAGGATTGAAAATGCAGACATTCCGTCTCCCAGCAAGAGGAACTTTTCCTCCCTTTTTCTTCCTCTCTCCCAAGGACGGCAGGCAGACCTGCACAGAATTCAAAGGAACGCCTCTGGAATGCACTGAGTGTAATTGCATCCATGTGCTAGAAAAATCACCAACTTCACTCTTTCTTCCCTCCTGCTATTCACCCCCTGGTCCATCTTCCATCCAGATCCAGCCAGATGGATTTCTTTTTATTTTGGGGCTGCAAATTCAAGGCCCTGAGAGTTTCTAGGGGAGAGGAGGCAGAGGCAGCACGGCGAGGACTTCACATCCACGGCAGCACAGAACAATTTTGCCTGTCTGGAGAGGAGAGAAGCAGGGGGAAAACACTGAGCTCAATGTTCACCACATGGCTGCCTCCCACTAGAGCCCCTCCCTGCCATCAGCTGGGATTAATAGTGAAGACCAGTCATGTGGGTGAGGTAGAGCTGATTTCCAGCAAGAATATAGATATTTAACAGAGAAACATGAGGATTTCTCCAGTGGCAAAACAGTTAAGTTTGGAGGCAGAAAAAAAAAAAAGAAAAAAAATACAGCATGGAAAAAAAAAAAAATCAGATTCGACACTCAGAGGTTGGAGGGAGACTCTTGGAAAAAGCTCCTCAGGAGGATAAACACACTCCCCTGGATGCATTAGCTTTGGGCTCTTTCCTGCACTGGAAATTGGAGATTTCAGGCTTGCTGGAACCCTCGCTCTGCCTGCTGCGTGGTTTTCTTTTTGTGTTTTTAGGAGGGAAAGAAATCCCCTAAAAATGGATTTAATTCACATCGTAGCTGCGCTTCACCGATGAGGGCAAAGCTCCATCGAGCAGAAATTGGTGGCTACGGGGTGTGAGTTTTAACTCCCTCCCAAAAGGCATTTAAGGCACACAGAGACACCTTTAGAGCCCACCTCCAGCTTCACCCTCATGCAGGGGAGCAAGATTTTCAAATTACCTCAGGTAGCCCATAAAGAAATACCCAGCACGCACAGCAGAAGGGAAATAAAGCAGATTTACCCACCTCGGTGCCTTGGAATACAGAGCAGAAATTCCTCTCCTCAGAACAGTTATGAAAGTGTTTGTAAAGCCTCGAGGAAGGCAGCAAACCATGGGCAAGGCTGCCAGCCTGTGGTTTGGGACATCACACTCCAGTTTTTCCAAGCTTTCTTCCCTTTCCCTGTGTTACTCCACCCACACACCATTTCTCTATACTTTCCCCCCCAAAAAAATCAGGGCTAAAATGCTGCTCTGCCTCTCCAGGGATGAAAACAAGCCCTGTGCAGAGCCAGGAGCTGGGCTTGGTGATTCTTTTGGTCACCTTTAGTTCAGGATATTCTATTTTTTATGGAATACAGAAATATTTATGAAGCCCTCAGCAAGGGGCACAACTCTTGGAAGCTCTGAAGGAATTTGATGCTTTTGGTGCTGATGACAGAGCTCTGTAGGTATTTATGGGAAGACAACAAAGACCAAAACCTTGGTCTTTGAATCCTAGAACCAAAATCAAACCCTAGATTTGAATAGATCCAGGGAGAATAAAAGGGATAAAAATCATCCTCCTGCACCCAGTTTCATCCAAGTTTTGTTTGCCCCTCCCAGCCTCAGATGGAGACAGGAGCAGCATTTGGCTCCTCCTCTCCAGAGCTGATTTTCTCTCTGTGTAACAATGTATTAAACAGCATTTTTATTAATCTAGACTGATTATCCAAATCCAATCTAGATTAGGTGAATGTCACAGTTCCCACAGAGCAGCTCTGTCCATCCCACATAACCAAATCCCAAGATTCACCTCCAGAACTTTTCCCCACACACTTGACCAAACCTGATTTCCTTAATGAATGCACCTAAACCTCCCTTGATTCTCAGAGCAGGACACGAATCAATGGAGAAAAATTCATTTTTCTGCAGGCCAGGCAGCACTGAGCTTGTCTCTGTGCATTATGAGTGTGACAGAAGACGTCCCTGGCTCTGCTGTGAATTCCCTGATGGATTTAATAGGATCAATTCCTCCCCAGGGAGAGGCAGAGGAGTGCTGGCACCCTGCACTGCCTGCCAACCTCCCCAAACAAAATTTCATTTGTAAACAAGGTTTAAACTTTTTAAACTTTATTTTAAAATAAAGTTTTGTTTGCCCCTCTGTCCTGGTTTAGGGCAATTTTAGGAGAAACACCTCGAAGGGGGTTTCCTCTAGAAAAACAAATTCACATCCCAGGGGGCCAGGGTGTGCAGGGGGAAGAGGATGGAGGGTGGAAAGGGAGGTCATGCATGAAAAATCTCCTTTTCTCCATCCTCATCCCATTCCAGAGCCTGTTCCCACATCAGCTCCTCCTTTGGGGTGCCCTGGGGATTGTCCCTCTGATTCTGGTTCTGCAGCAGTTGCAGTGAGGGCAGAAGCAGGGCAGAGGTGCTGCTCACACACACATCCTCTGCTGGTTCTGGTTTGGGGGAAAAGCTCCTCTCTGCAGCTCCTTGTGCTTCCAGGAGGGAGGAATTCCTTCCAGGAGGTTTGGGACAGCTCTCAGGAGTTGTGACAGCTGCTGCTCCATGGGGGATGGATCAGGAATTCTCACCAGGGACAGTAGGGGAAGAGAAATTGATGTTGGAGATAAGCATTAAAGCAAAAAGTTTTGTAAAAAACTGTGATAAACTGAATTAGTTTTTCAGTATTTCAGAGTTCCTGAACTGCTGTTGACAGAGCCCAACCTTTAAGCTCAGATTAAAACACCTGGCTACAAAAATCTGCAGAAATCTCTTGGGCACAAAACAGTTTTTTTTGGAGCTGCCTCAGTTTCGGCTCCTTGACATTTGGATGATGAAACCTTTCAGAAAACACACTCCCTTAAATCTTAAATCTTAAATCTTAAATCTTAAATCCTAAATCAGTCTCACATCCCAGGAGCCTGCCCAGCACAGTTTAACATGGTTTTATACCCCCCCTAGCATGTGTGGGGACTCTTTCTCTAATCCCAGCTGATTTTTTTGGTTGATCAATTTATTCCTTTCACTTTGCTCTTCCTCCTCCAAGGAAACACCTCCTTGAGCCTGAGCTGTCCCCCAGTGCTGCAGAGCTGCCCATTCTCTTCTCAGTGGAGTTTTAATGTCCCCACCCAAAACTTATCCAAAACCTGCATTTTCTGCCCAAAACTCCCACTATTGCTGCTGACTCCCCCCTGGTGCTGATTCATTTTTGTCCCTCCTCCGAGATTCCCTTATATTTCCCCATATTCCAAGATTTCCTTCTATTTCCTTGTATATTCCCTCACTCAGTTTAAATGATCTGAGCAGCTTCTTGATAAAATCACTAAAAGAACAAAATTAATTCTTCACTTTGAATCTCTTGACCAAAAAACCATTTCTGTTCCATTTTTGGGGTTGCAACTGAAATAAAGTACCAAGAGCACAAGGGAAAAAACCCCAAATGACACAAACAAACCTCAAAACACACAACAAAAAATGTTAGGGGAGGAATAAAACCCTTCACACAGATTGCTTTTCACAATCAGCCACTGGAGGAAAGGCTGATTTGTATTTTGTGGGAGGCAGAGCCTGATTTGTAAAGCAGTTGTTGAAGGAGCTCTCCTCTCTCAGCCAGGCTTCAATAATTGATTATAAAAGCACAATTAGTCATTTAGTATCAGTAGGAAAATGTCCCTTCAATGAGGCTCAGCACTCACAGTGTCAGTAAATGTATTTGAGGGAAAAAAAAGCCTGAAAAGCTCTTTAAAGCTCCAGCTCACAGCTCCAAGGTTTATTTTTGTTTGTTTGAGGGGAAAACACCCCTATTATTTTTTTATAGTCTTATTTTCCTCTGTGAGGCTGAAACTCAATAGAGTCAAAGTAAATTGTTCCTCACACAAAGAAAGAGCATTTTTAATCTTCTAACTTCACACTGATGCTTCAAAATCGAAGAACTGAGCACAAACCTGTTACACTGAATCTTTCCTAGGGAGAAAACCAAGTCAAAACCTACAAAGCTGAATTTTTATCACCATAAAATCTTAAATATTTTTACAACACAAGACCTTTGTTTACAAGCCAAGCTCTAAGAACACTCATGAGAAGAAAACATCACCCATTGGTCTAAAAAATGCACCAAGGCATCATAAGCAACCAAGAATTTCTCCTTTCCTTCAAGTTTCAGGCCCCAGCTACAAGGGAAAAATGTGAGGGTGCAGAGGAGTGCAGGTGTGGGGTTCAGGGAATTAAACATGGAGGGTCAGGGGACAACTGGCAAAAAAAAAAAAATTAATGGCTTGTTAGCTTGAAGGTGTTAATTTTTTTATTATTCATTAATTTATATGTAATAATAATGAATTAATATATTGAAAGGAATGAGTTTTTATTCTTATTCATGAATTTACATGTAACAATAATAGAAAGTGTTGGAGGAAAAGCTGAATGAACTGGCCAGGAGGAGGAATTTATGTGGAAGTAATGGCTCCGAAAAAGACAAATTTTTGCTTCTTTTAGTGCAAGGTGAAATCCTTGGGTTTTTCAACAGTCTGGAATTACTTTTTTCGTAAGTGTGTTTGGGAGGGATTTGAGTGCATAAACTGAATTTAAGTGAGAGTAAAACAGAGGAAAACAGAAAGAAAGATGCAGAAGAAGGACTCAGGAAGGTGTCACTGGGCCTAAAGCTCACCCCAGGGAAGGGCAGGGGAGGCTCCAGGAGGTCATTTCACATTTCCCTGTGGGAGTGAATGGTCACTGTGTCACATCCCTGCTCTCTCCACTTCTGCTCTCTGCTGAATTGTTTTTTAATTCTCTGTTTAATTGTGCTGCTCACCCCAGTGGAACTGCTCTGTTTAATTACTGCAAACCACACTCTGGAGTCCTAATACATACAGGAGCACAACTCTGAGGGATTTCTTTTAAGATTCCCTGAAATCCTTGAGATTTTTGGGTGCCTAAATGAGATTTTTGATATTTAAGGAAGGTACCTACAAATGGAAGGCCTCAAATTGTCACATTCATATTTTCTGAAAAATCCCTTCGCCCAGGATTTTTCTCCTGGGAAGCTGAGAATCCTCTGAGAAAAAGGAAAACAATTTTATCTCGTTTGCTTCTCCTCTGTTTTGCTCACATGTGGAAAGTGTTTGGAGATTGTTTATCCAACAAGTGATTGTTTTATTGATTGCTGCTGTGAGTTGTTTTCACTCATTGGCCAATCAGGGCCAAGCTGTGTCAGGACTCTGGAGAGAGTCACAAGATTCATTATTATCTTTTTAACATTCTATAATCCTTTCTGTATTCTTTAGTATAGTATAGTTTAGTATTCTTTAATATAATATAGTATCATAAAACAATAAATTAACCTTCTCAAAACAGCGTCAGATTCATCATTCCTTCCTTCATCTAGGGGCAACGCAAATACAATATCAAATCCGTTAAAAAATTACTTTATCCATTACAAAATCCTGACTTTCAGCCTGGTTTTAATGAGTTTGGGTGTCCATATGCTTGAAAACCTGCTGGAGCTCCTGCAGGGCCTGGCCACAGCCCCACGTGCAGAGAAGCTGTTGCACACTCATGCATAGCTGAGCTGCATCGTCCCTCAGCCCCGTGCTGCAGCTGCTCCAGGCCAATGCCCTGCGAGGTTATGTTTAAATAATGCCAGCTAAGATCATCATTTAAGGGGTATTACTAATTTAATGTGAAGTGCAAGGAGTGAGGGCTCCCAGAGTTGCGCTTTCAGCTCCCATCAGGATGCCAGTGTGGTCACTGGGGCGGTGACACTGACTCTGGCTGGCTGAAGGACACCTGGGAAGCTTCCTGCTCACTCCCTGAACCTCTCCTGACAGCCCCAGGTGCACCAGTCAAAGCCATTTAAACCCAGAGGGCTCCGGAGAGGAGAGAGGAAATCTCGAATGAGCACAAGGGATCTGATGATCTTGGGAGTTTCCCTGTCTGTGTTTGAGGAGTGGATGAAATTCAGCCCTCAGAAGAGCTGGGGCAGTGGAATGAAAAGGCAGGAACACAGCAGGAAGTGTCTCATCTCTCCCCTCATGTTCCCCTGTTCTTCTCTGGGCTCTGAGCAAATTGGGCTTTGGGACAGCCTGGAAGAGACAGCAGTTGGGTTAATGGGGATAATGGGAATATTGGGATAGCTGCTCAGGCCAGGCAGCAGGGAGCAGCTCTTTCCTCCCAGGAAGCAGGAGCTGCACAGGAGCTGCCCAACCCAGGCTCCTGTCTGCTCTGGTTTCACAGGAACATCTCTTCTGACAGCAGATCTGTTTCTCTCTTCTCTGAGGCTCTGGAGCCAGGCTCCTGCTGGAATTCTCATTTCAGATCAGTGTGTTGGACTGATCCATCCAGTGCCATTCATGTTCTGAGGGAATCCCATTCCCCCTTTTTTTCTTCACATGGGGCTGATAAATCACCCTCAGCAGTTCCTGTTCTGCTCCTCTCTTCCTCCCACCTCCTGTCACCATTCCTGGTTCAAGGGTTTGGAGCAGCCCTTGCCATGCTGTGAATGAATCATTATTAAATGAATATTTCTCCAAGCTCTTCCTGGCTACTTGAACCTGGATTTCTGTGCATTACAAGGAGTTTGGTCAGAGCAGGTAACCAAGATGAGCTTGCTCCTGTTTCTTGGCAGCCAAATGACAATAGCCCAGCATCTCAAAGGAAACCAATTTTTTTCATGGTCCCAGCAGAAAGGCAAGAAGCAGAAGGATGTCCTTCCCCTGTGCACAGAAATATTCATGAAGATGTTGAGATTGCTAGACTGGAGTGAGAGCACTCCATCAATAAATAAAGAGCATCAGTATCTTATGGCATTAGAGAGGAAAGAATGACATCTCTTTTGCTTTTATTTCCTTCTATTTTGGAACATTCAAGTTATAATATTCAGCTCCAAGTGGCACTTGGAGCACGGTTCTGGATTAAAAAAGGGAATTTGTGTTGTGCTAAAGGAATCCATTAAGCTGAGAGGGGGCTGGGTGAGCCTGCCCTGAGCCCTCTCCATGGGCTCCTCCTGCCTGAGTCAGAGCACCCAGCCCTGCTTGAAAACCTGCTGCAGCTCCTGCAGGGCTCCTGCCAGCAGCTCAGTCTGGGCTGGAGAGTTCTGGGGGGATTCAGGGAGTGCAGGAGTACCCAAGGAACCCCTGCAGGGAAGGAAGCAGAGCTGGGCTCTCCATATGCTGGCAGGGAGGGGAGCTGTGGCAGAACTTAAATCCTATTTTTTTCAGAAGGATCAAGGTTATTTTAAAAGTGATTAGTCCTGTACTAATTAGATGAGCTGTATTTACTGTGCTATCTGGTAAAATCTTGCTCTAGTCATGCCACAACTGTTCTATCTCGTACAGGTAACAAGGGAACCATTTTTCAACTATTCTGTTACTGAGCTTCCTTCAGGAATTCCTTGTTCCTTCCAGGTTTCCATGTGTGAGTGACCTGATTGCTGTCTAGTAAGATTTGGGCATCCTTCAGGCTTTGGACTGAGCCCTAATCAGGAATGCATCACCTCCGAGGCAGCATTATTTTAATTTGGAGCCGTCTGCTTTTCTTGTAATTGTTTGCTTTTCTTTCTTTCTTTTCTTGGTGGCACAGCCCTGATGGTTCTGTAGCTCCTTTCTGAGGAAGAATTTTGCCCTGTCAGGTCTCCAGCCTCTGCTGGGCTGTAGATCTTGGTCTCTCCAGGGAACTGAGGAAGGAATCCAAGTGTTTCCATGGGATTCACTTCTAATCCAAATGTATTTAAACCTAAAGCTGAGCAGCTCTGTACAAATGTGGAATATACCAAATCATTTTTTGACTCCAGGAAGCTCTGAAAGATCCTTAGATGCCTTTTTTCTCCTCAGTTTGCAGCACAAAAGAGCTCTGGACGTGCTGGTATGTCGAAGAGGAGGAGGCTGTTCATTTATTATTACTTCAGCCCAGGCTGGGGAGGGCTAAAACACACAATCCTATAGATTTGGGAACAAACCAGACTTTTTTCTAAGGAAATTCTCCCCTTGAAGACTAACAAGAGCATTTGAGAGCTGTCAAATACCTGTGAAGTGGAGATTCCTGTGCTCTTCCAGCTCCTGAAATGAGCTGGTTTTTTTTGGAAAGGAATTTCAGGGAGGGCACAGATCCTGCTCTATTCCTGGAGAGGAGAATCCCAACAGGATTGGGTGCTGGCCTCACAAATACACCAGGAGAGGAAGAAATCCTCTTTTGCTCTCTTCCAGCTCCTGAAATGACCTGATTTTTATTGGGAAGGAATTTCAGGAATTCTCCTCTCTTTATTCCTGGTGAGGAGAATCCCATCAGGATTGGGTTCTGGCCTCACAAATACCCCCTGAGAGCAGAAATCCTGTTCTGTTCCCTTCCAGATCCTGAAATGAGCTGGTTGCTCTTGTGAAGGAATGGCAGAGGGCACAAGAGAATCCCATCAGGATTGGGTGCTGGGCTCCCAGGTAACCCCTGAGAGCAGAAATCCTGTTCTGTTCTCTTCCAGTTCCTGAAATTGGCTTTTTTTCCTTGTGAAGGAATTTCAAAGATACTCTGCCCCATTCCTGGTGAGGAGAATCCCATCAGGATTGGGTTCTGGCCTCACAAATACCCTCTGAGAGCAGAAATCCTGTTCTGTTCCCTTCCAGATCCTGAAATGGGCTGTTTTTTCTTGGGAAGGATTTCAAAGAGGACACCCTGCCCTGTTCCTGATGAGGAGAATCCCATCAGGATTGGTTCCTGGCCTCCCAGATACCCCTGAGAGCAGAAATCCTGGCTGTGGGGGCTGTGTGCAGCTCCCCGTGGAGGATTATCCCTGGAAAAGGAGGAGCTGTGTGGAGGGAGGGCTTTGGCAGCAGCTCCTGTTCCCAATGACTTTACCTGAGGTAATCTTTTCCACCAGGCTGGCTCTGACATTAAAAATGGAAGAGGCCAGGGACATTTTCCACCCAAAGCTCAATGGAAAGTGGCAGGTGTCAGATTTTTGCAAATTTTTTTCTCTTAACTCAGAGGCTTCTGCTGACAGGGACGTGAAGGCTCCAACCTGGAAAAGCTCCAAACTCAAACATTTTTTTCGCGACCGACTTAAAATGCAAAATATTTTTAAAAGGTGGAGGGGAGGGGAAAGGACAGAGAGGTCAGGAATGGAAACCATTCAGCGTGGGGGAGAAATGTGGTTTGCACACAGCAGCACAGCCACTCAGAACACGGTGCCTTTGCCAGGAACATGGAATTTCCTTCTCCAGGAGCAGGATTTTCCTTCTCCTGTCACTGGAGCAAGCTGCTCAGCAGCAGGCCCTTTGGCTCACCCCTCCGGGGCTACCAGCTGCACCTCTCTGTGTTTGCTGGATCCAAGTCGTGTATCCTGTGTGTGAGATGATGCTCGGTGTCACTGCTCTGCCCCCAGACGAGGAACAGATGCTGCAGGAAAGTGGATCCCAGGTTTAGGTGACTCATTTCCTGCTCCTAACAGAAACTTGACAGGTCTGTCTCGGGCAGCACTCGTGTCTTTTGTCATGGCAATGAATTTCGGGGAATTAAACAGCCCTGCAAACATGGCTTGGATGAGATGGAGTCTCTTAGGGCTGGAGGCTGTGCTGAAGGATGGGCTGTGAGCAGGTGACAGTGACTGTGCTGTGAGGGCAGAGTTTGGGGTGGGAATGGGAGCTCCAGTCCTGGGGAATCTCCCCATCAGCTGCTGTCCAAACCAGGCCAGGCTTGGCAGCAGCTCCGGGCAGCAAGGAGTGTGTAAATTCTTGCAAGGTGTCTAAATTCTTGCAAGGAGTGTGTAAATTCTTGCAAGGAGTGTGTAAATTCTTGCAAGGAGTGTGTAAATTCCCACCTGGGAGGGAGTGCTCCTCCCTCTCCAGTGCTGCCTTAGAGGAATAAAATCAAACGTTGGAACTTTGATTTAAGAGATTTATAAAGCTGAGGTGTAATCTGGAATTTTTCTGGCTCCATGTGCAGGAGTACTCCTGTGTATTGATTTTTTTGGAGGAAGCTTCTTTGCTTAATAACCAGCAGAGTTTACAGCTAATTTCTGTACATTACCTTAAGAGATTGGGAAAAACCAAACAATTTTCACTCCATAGAGCTGGGGAAATGAAAGATAAACCAAATTATTTTCATCTTGTCTATTCACAGCTCCATTTTTTATCTCCCATCCCACCAGCACTGCTGAGGAATTTCACAAAGCATAAACAGCTCTGAGCTTTGATCTGAGTCACTTAACTCTGCATTCAGATAAGGTGGCCGATCTCCCTCTGCCTGGGTCACAGGATCAAGGGTTCCTGTGCACAACTGAATCCCTTGAAGCGCCTCTGTGTGTGTTTTTGTGCTCAGTGCTGCATTATTGCTGTGCTTGAACAGCTTTCCATGCTGAGTGGAGCAGCACTCAGATGAGCTGTGATCCTCTGCTCATGGAAATCTCTCCTTCAGCTCCAGTCCCTGTCCAAAGTTGAGCTTTGCATGTTCTTTCAGCATGTAGCTGTGAATTATTTATGTGACCTTCAAAAAGTAAAGGGAAAAAAATAAATAAAAAAAAAAAAGAGGAAAAGCCAGTTAATGGAAATGCTTTCAAAATGCAAATATCTTTCCCCAGAACGTGTGTCCCTTTGGAGCTGAAGACAAAATAACATGTCTGGGAGATGATGAAGCAAAAAAGCTCCTGGGGAGATAAATTGTAGGAAGTTGTGCCCTGCTGTGGCCGAGCAGGGGGAGGCTGGGTGGGATTCTGGCACTGCCAAGTGTGCAGATGGAGCCTTTCCCTACTGCTGCATCCTGTGGCATTCACATTCTCTGAACAGAGAGATAATTCTCTTTCTCAGGTTTTTTCCTGGAGAAGCACAGAGAAAGAGAAAACAATTCTTATCTCTACTTGCTGCTCCTGTTGTTTTGCACGTGTGGAATGTGTTAGGAAGATTGTTTACCTGAAGGGAGTTCTTAATTGGACTCTGGAGATGGTTGTTTTTATTAATTGGCCTATTGGATCACAGCTGTGTCCTGGCTGTCTGGAGACACTCATGGGTTTTTCTTTAGTATTCTTTGTAGTATAGTATTTTTTAATATACTCTAGTATAATGTAATACAATAGAGTTAATAAAGCAATTGTTCAGCATTCTGAATCAATGGAGGCAGATGCCAATCATTCCCTACGTCTGGGGCACCCTGATTTTACTATAGCATCCCATCCCTACAGGGAGAGGAAAACAGGGAGAAAACTCACCAGAAGTTCATTTTCTGGGACAGAAAACTCACCAGAAGTTCATTTTCTGGGACAGGGGGACACAGGATCACTGATGTTGCTGTGGACACCTGAAGGGATTTTGCTGACAGAAGGGACAGGCCATGGTCTGGCCTTTGCCTGGTATTAGCCTGGAGTTTAAATTGATTTTAGCCTTTCAGAATAAAAGCACATTAACTCCAACTTCTCTATCACATCTCCTTGGTTGCTCTGACTCACCAGGATGGATGTGGCACTCGGTGCTCTGCTATGGTTCATCAGAGGCTGCTTGGCCAGAGAATTAATTTAATAATCCTTGGGGTCTTTTCCAACCTTTGTGAGCTTTTCCTGCACCACCACCCATATTTGGCAGCTGATTTTGATTCCTTCACTGAATAACTGGAGTTATGAATTCTCTGAGTTTCAGGAGGGAAGGAAAGCCAGAGTTTATTTTGAATTCCACTCAGAGAAAGCTTGCAAAAAGCAGCTGTGCTTTCTACCATCTGCTAGGAAATGTAGTCTGTGGTGGGGCCTTCTGCTGAGACAACTTTCACCTGTCCAGGTGATCATAAATGTGATAAAATCTCCTTTGTGCAGCTCACTCTTCCTTCCCCTCTCCTGTATTTTGTTCAGTCACTTCCAAGTGAAAGCTCTGCTGTTGTTGAAGGGCTCAGGATGGAGGGATGGAGCAGCAAATATCCCAAATATCTTTGGGAATCAGAGAGAGCTCTGAAATAGAGACCAGCCCTGCTCAGGGCCAGGTGATTTGTGGTTTGTTCTGTTGATTGATGCCCTGAGAGTGGCTGCTCACTCCAAGCTCTGCATTGACAGATTCAGCCACTCCTGGCAATAATTTGGCAGCAGATCTGACAGGACCTGGCTGCAGAGGAGCCTGAGGACATCTGAGGGGCAGCAAGGGGTTGGAGTTATGTAATGGAGGAGGCAAGCAGGGGAATAACTCCAGTGTCTCCTGGGCTGATCAAAACTGTGATGCCAATGTGAATTTAAAGCTGGATGTGCACCTCAAAGATTGGGTTTCTCCATGTTTGGTGGGACTTCTGGACTTGGAGCAGTCTTCTCCCATTTTATTTCATTGCCCTCAGTCTGGCATGAGAACAGAACTCAAAGCTGCTTTTTCTGGGAGCTGTTCCTTGGTGTCTGAATAAAGCTCCTCCCTCTACTGAACATGAATTTAAAGCTGGATGTGCACCTCAAAAATTGAGTTTCTCCATGTTTGGTGAGACTTTTGGACTTTTTCGGAGCTGTTCCTTGGTGTCTGAATAAAGCTCCTCACTCTACTGAACATAACTAAAAGCCTGTTAAAAAAGGAAAAATGTCCCAGCCAGATATATGGAGACTGTTACAGATCATCTGCCACATCCTGTGGCTTTTCCAGTGTCTGGCCACAAAAAGGAGAGGAGAATGTCGCTGGATGAATAATTCACAGCTCCTGCTCTGTCAGGATTAGTGCCCCTAACTGAGCGTCAGCATTGCTGTTTCCGGAGCCTCTGTTGCAGTCTTGGTTTCTGGATGATAATTTTTATAAGTTTCAGGGTCAGATAGAAGAGCAGTGCAAGAACAGTCAGGAACCAAACACGCTCTGAAGGAGCTGAGTTGATCTGATGAAAGATAAAAGAGAGGAAATTCCTTTATATTCCAGAACTTCTGATGAACACATCATGGATTTGAGAATTGCATGAAAACCACCCATTAAAGCAGCATAAATTCAGTGCTGTATCACCTGAGAATGGCTTTGACTTGATGATCTCAAAGGTCTCTTCTGACCTAGTTCATTTTGTGATCCTGTGATCCTGGGAATCTGTGGTCTTGTGATTCTGTGATCCTGTGATCGATCCTGTGATTCTGTGGTCTTGTAATTCTGTGATTCTGTGATCCTGTGATTCTCTGATTCTGTGATCCTGGGATCATTGTTAGGTTCTGCTCCTCGTGTTTATGAGAGCCCCCAGTTTTTACAAGTTAATCCTCCAATTCTGACCAGAGGAAAAAGTCATCTCCTGTTTTATTTAATTGCCCCCAGTCTGGCACGAGAACAGAACTCCAAACTGCTTTATCCAGCTGTGTCTTGGCATTAACTCATTCTGCTTGAGGAGAAAGGACAGGTAACTTTGGAAGAAGGGATGGCCCTCTCTTGGAAAGGACAGGTAACTTTGGGAGAAGGGATGGCCCTCTCTTGGAAAGGACAGGTAACTTTGGGAGAAGGGATGGCCCTCTCTTGGAAAGGACAGGGAATCTTGGGAGAAGGGATGGCCCTCTCTTGGAAAGGACAGGGAATCTTGGGAGAAGGGATGGCCCTCTCTTGGAACAGCTTCTTGGCCTGTCTGGGGACTCCTTTCCACAGGAACTCAGGGAAAAGCTGTTGGAAAATGATGGGGAGTAGAAACGAGGAGATGCCCACAGCCTGCCTTGCAGTCTGGGCAAGGACATGGGGTGAGGGAAGATTTTAGTGGTTGAAAACAGGAATTTAGCATAGATGGGGAAAATCTGAGCAGGTTTTGGGCCTGGTTTTGTCGTTGCTCTGGAGGAAAGCTCACCCTGCACCTTTGCAGGGCTCTGCCATCCGTGCCTGCACGGATTCTGGGGCAGTTCTGGGATGTTTTCCCCACGGCTGGAAAGGTGCTGCTGGTGATTTGGGAATGCAAACCCACTCCTGGCTGGTGTTTTGCACAGTGAAGTAGAAAATGTCACCTTGTTTCAGCTTCTCCTCTGTCACATCGATTACAGCGGGCCTGGAGACGCGCAGGGTGATCTTTAGCAGCACAAGCTCAGGATTCCTGCAGCTTTCATGCTCTGCAGGAAACCCTTGGGATTCTTCAGCCTGGCTGCGAATATCCAGTGGAGTTGAAATAAAATAAGACCACTTATTATTTATTTTATAAGCAAATTTTTATTATTTATTAGTATTTTTATTTACTATTATTTTATTTTATATCTATATCTATATCTATTAATTTATTTTTTTTTAGTATTAGTTTTGTTAATTGAGGATAAATTCTCTCTTCCTGACATTGCAATATTGATGGGATAAATCACCCAAATATGTGTCATTTGTCCCTTGTGCTCAGAAAAACGAGGTGAAGGCAAGGACTGATTTTAACTCAATCTCAGCTTTGTATCAGCTGGAGGTTTTGAAGATGAGCTTAATTCAAGGGTGGCATCACCGTGGTTGGATTTTCAGGAGTTAGGATATGTTAATTAGATGTACTTAATGCAGGCTTTAAAATTCTCTCCTTCTCTGTTAATTTGTAATGGGGACAATTTTATTTTCATCAGACACCTGCAGGAAATGTTCTGTGGGTACTGACATTCCTCAGCTGCTCCAGGGAGAGGGGAAAAATTGGTATTATTTTGCTAAATGGAAATTCAACATTTCTCAGCACTTGAGCAGAAAAAATGGGAGGGTTTTTATCATTTGGAGATGGAAATAGGCAAAAATCTGAGGCTTGGAGCGAGGGATGGGAAGATGGAAGGCAGGCCCTGTTCCATCATTAAATATTGAGGCAGATGTCAAAAGCGATGGAGCTGATGAGGGCACTTCTGTTGATGTTATTGTTATGAAAATTAGGGCTGGAGAGGAGATGCACAACAGGGGAGAGCTCTGGGGCACCACAGGCACAGGTTAATTAAAGCTGGATCCAGGCAGCAGCTGCTGTTAAAACAAAATATTTGTATTATAGAGACCAGAGTGAGGCTCATCCTGCCCCTCAAAGGGGGTGCCTGGGTGTAATTTGATTTTTCGGGGCATTGAAGAGCCTCTCTGAGCTCTCTGCTGTGCTCTGGAAATGCAGAACAGATTTTTATTTATTTATACTTTTATTTTTTTGTAAGTTATAATTTTTCATTTCTTTACAATATTTTTATTTCTTTTTAACCCGACTTTTTATTTCTTTTTAATCCGACTTTTTATTTCTTTCTCAGTGTCGGTTTAAAGGAAAAAATTGGAATTTAAAGCTCTTTTGTTGCAAACTTCAGCCGAAGTTCGGGGGTTGCGTTTGACCGCTGGTTAATGGATTATGAAATAATTAATTCCTGAGCTTTTATTCTTTTAGAAACGGTGCCACCTCGTGGGCTCGGCCGGGAGGAAGGGGCTGAAATCCAGGCAGCAGGAGATGCTCCCAGCTCTTTAATTCACATTTTACAGCCTCACCTTACAACAATTTTCTCGTTAGCAATTATTTTTTTACTCTTCTTTCTGCTGCAGCGAGACAAGAGCTATTTGGTCGATTTTAATTTGCATTTTTCAAAGGAGTTTCTGGGTAATTCTATCAAATCCGTATCAAAGGAATGCAGTGCCAAGTGCAGCTCGTTAGTTGGAAATTTTAATCACACAGACATTGGGCACAGGGTCTTTGCTGAAGATTTCAAAGTGCTTTTTAACTACTTTAATCAACACAGTTCAGTCCCACATCCAGCAGAAATGGATAAAAACAAGGCATGGAGAAGGAGCTCCTTGATATTCCAACATCTGGGTCTGTCCTGAAACGCTTCCACTCCCCAGGATTGATGAGATGCCTTTGAAAAACGAAATAATTTGATTTTTCTGCGCTGTTCTTTAAAAAAAAAAAAAATCAATTCGTGACAATAATGAATACGCATTTCTTCATCCTTGTGAAAATATAATATTTTTTCATCGTACATCTTCCATTCTCGTCCCGCAGCCCGAGGCTGTCCCGTGTCCCAGCAGGTGGAGCCGCTGCCGAGCTGGAATCTCTGCACCTTCTGCAAAGTAGAAGTTAAAGCTAACCCTAACCCCAAATAATAAAAACATCCGGCACCGATACAAGTATTTTTTATTTTAATTTCACATCTCGTGGAAGTCACAAGGAATTCTAAACGGTTTTTTTCCTTACACACAGCAGATACTTGGCTTTAACCTGTGTTAGTGCTGTTTCCATCTGGCTATTTCTGAAAGCTCCAGAGAAAAGCAAGCAAAGAAAGACACCGAGGAGATGAAAGGTGCCTTGCTGTGATGTTTTCCTGGAGCGGTACATTGCTCTGATAACGAACTGTGAAATGTAGCAGGGAGCATTTCCAGTCCTGCAGAACACACCCTGGGAAGCAGAAAGTCCGGGAAGGGTTTGAAGCAAAAAGCCTGGGAAGGGTTCATGGGGCAAGAAGGAAAGGGCAGGAATTAAAGCTCATTTCTTTGCAGGAGCTGATCCAGGAGATAAAGGAATTGCTGCACAGGACGAGCAGAGATTAAAAAAACCCAAAATGTCTTCCAAACAAACCCAGTGCACTTAAAGAGAAAGCAGAAGTGGTTCTGACCACAGCCTGGTGCTTCATGCCTGGAATTCAGGGGAGAGGATGCAGGAAGCTGGATCATGATCTAACAACTCTTTATTAAGTCTGCACATGTCATCCCACATTAAAGCTTAAATATGTTTCTCCCCAGGCCTCCAAAGAAACTTAATGCCTTTCCCCAGTGCTTTTATCTTTCCTTCCCCTGCACTTCAATTACGAACATTGCTGCTTCCCACAGCAAAAATTTTTTTCTAGGTCATGATTTTTATCTGGAAGTTAAGCAAGGCTAGCCTGGGTTAACAAGTGAATAAAGACTTTTAAATGGACCCCAGAAAGTCTGAGGATAGATTATTTATGTTGGATTTCTTCTTCATGGCTTTGGGTGAGCATGAGACGTGTTTGTGGTGTGAAGGAGTGAGGTCCTGATGGTTGGTGTTGATGGCACTTCTGAATGAAGTTGGTTTTTGCTTTTTTTGCAAAGATTTTGTCTTGTCAGCTGGGTTATTTCACCCAAAGGAAACAAACAAAGGTTGGTCTTTGTCCTACAGTGTTTGTGACCTGCCCTGGTACTGTTTAAAAACCCCTTGGGGGTGCTGTGGGTGCAAAACATGCTCCAATTTGGTGCCAAATGCCAGGTTTGCTCTCTGAAGAAAACTCCAGGGGCCCTGCAAAGTCAGGGTGAAGATGCTCCTGGAATGGCTGTTC
>VYZP01046077.1:0-12907 GCA_013400635.1 Hypocryptadius cinnamomeus | reverse complement strand
AAATGAGCAGCCTGCTGGGATAGGGCAGAGGAAGTGGCCAGGTGGCCTTCCTTCCTGAGCTCTCATGTCACCTGAGAAGAAGCAGAGGAGAAAGTGAGACTGGCAACAGAGGCTGAGGGCAGGGAGGGAAGACAGGGAGAGCTGTGTGAACGGAGGATGGCTGGGAAGCAGCTGAACTCCAGGGCAGAGATTCAGGGCTGAGGTGAGAGCAGAGCCTGTTCCCTGGGGGCAGCAGAGCCACAGCCCTCATCTTCACTCGGGTTTCAGAGCACTTGGAAATACCTCCTTCAGCTGTTAGCAGACACAGGGGCAGAGGAAATGCAGCAGTGAGGCACAGATACATCTCAGCACCCAGCAATCACCAGAAGCACACAACACCCTTCGGAACAGCAATGCCTGGCAAGCTATTTAACAAAATCTGCCAAGATCATTATTTTTGAGAGGAAAAAAATCTGATTAGGTCTCTCTTGATTGCTGGGAACATGACTTGAGTACACTTAAGAAAATGCTGAGCTCTCCATTTGTGTATTTTTGCTTATGGAGCTAAAATCAGTAACTTAATTTTAGCTATAAACACGGTTTTATTTTGCTTTCCTGAATAGCTGTAATTTCAAGGTATCCTTCAGTGGTACTCTGATTTAAAAAGAAAAAAAAAACACCCCCCCAAAGAATTGTATCAGAAATTGATGGAAATTATATCAATAAGGTAATTGCTGTGCTTTTAAGTCTGCTTTATTGGGGTATCACTAAACATAGAATGTACAGTTATCTTCTTTTTACTCAACTGTCTATATTATATGCTCATAACTGTCTTATATTCCTAATTAAAATATATTCTTGGATAGCACAGATAATATGAAACTATGTTTGAAACTGTTATGTTTTTGTGTTGCTATGAAGATCCAAGGTTAATTGTGTTGAAATTTTGTTAAAACCCCCACATCTGTAAAATAAACATTGATGAGAAATGCAGTAGTTACCAGCATCTGCTGTTATCCTGCTGAACCTGCTTTTCATTTGGCAAGGCAGGAGAGAAAATTATTTAGAAAATCTTGTTAAAGTCAAAGAAAAAACATACCTATACACATCAATGTACATTTCCTCCCTTTTTTCAGCAGTGGACTTGGGCAGGTGATGGGCTAATTCTCCTCCTGTGCTCTGAAAGGCTCTGCTCAGCCCACACATCCTTTAGATACAAATTGATCTAACAAAATACACACAGCTTGTGGAAATTTAAGTGCCTGTACTGTCATTTCGAGTTGAACACTTTACACTTGGAGCCCAAGTGCTTGGTTGCATTTTCTACTATGATGTTTGGTGAAACAAATGAAAAATTGGTTCATTGTTGCAACTAAAAAGCCTCCAGAAAATGCCATGATTTTGAGGATAAGGACACTCTCATTACATGACTCAGTGATTCAAACAAGATGTGTAAGCTGGCAAAATGAAATAACTTCATTTTTCAAGATATTGGGTGGTAATAAGCGTTGGAGCTTCTTTATGCAAACAATATCTGACAATAGCTGTTGTGCACACCAGCAGACTTTTCTGAGTGTCTGTGTTCATGTGCCACATGCCTCTCTGGAACACAAATAAAATTAAGAGCAAACCTACCCAAGATCAAGGTTCTCAAGACTGCAAATTAAAAGAATGGAGGTGTACGTGAGTGGCTGGCAACCCAACTAAGCTCTGCAGTGTCTTGGTGAGAGTCTGCATTTTTCAGCAATATTGCTGTTATATTTTGCCTGAGCATAATTTTTCTTTAATCTGTGCCATTTACTCCCGTATTTTTCTGCTTACTTTCTGCCCCTGCTACTCCTTCCATTTGAAATGACTCATACTACAGAAGTTTTGAGGAAAATTCTTTGACTTGTGGATTTTTTTTTCTCCATGGGCTTCTGTACTCTATCTTGGTAACTGTTCATTCCAGACTTGCTAAAAGACAGAGCAATACTATACATACTTTGGTGCCATAGCTGCTTCTTTTCACCTGTGTTTCTTCATAATGCTTTTATTCAGTAGAGAGAAACACAGAACTATGTGAGGATTCTGCATGGCTCTCAATCACCTACAAGAGATGTGCAGAAATCATAGCAATTAGATAGAATTCTCCCTACTGAGGAATCTGGGTCCTACACCTGAGCAGGGCTTTCCCTCAGTCCCTCTAAAGTGAGACTAATGAAGTTGTTCTGCCACGGGCCACAGCAGCACAGAGCAGTGACATGAGGTGACGCTGAGGATTGCCCCAGCCCGACACCCCACTCAGATGGTGGATGAAAGCAGAAGCCAAGGGCAGGGTGAGACCAGGGCAAACATCAAAGGTACTTTGTTGCCCCAGGCTCTGGGCATTTGTGGCTCAGGATATTTCCAGAGCTGATGTAATTTCTCTGTTCAGTAATCTAGAATATATCTCCATTCAAGCCCTTGTGCTGTCTTCAATGTACATAGGCTTCAAGTGTTCACAGTGGCCTCTGGCAAGAAATTCCACGAGTCTGCTACATGCTGGAGGAATAACCATATTATTTTTGTTTTTTAGTGCATTTCCTATCCCAAAGTTTTCATATGGGAAGAGTCAGAGTGTAATTAATCTGTTCTCCACCTTTTCCATCTGAGAACATGTGCTCTGTTTAGCAAAAACATAACAGAATATTAAACACTTGATGAACTCCACTGGGAATTAACAAAACCTTAGCCCAAAACTAAACACTATTTCATCTGCAAATGCTTTGCTGAGCTTGAGAGCTCTGACAGCATTGCTGTGGAACTGAGCTACACTAACTCTGTTCTGCTTTAAAGCAGAACTCCCTGCTCCAAACCTTAATTTATATGTAGAGGTTTAAAATGTCCCTTCTAAACCTCTGCTTTCCTTGAGACAAGCTTTTCCCCCCCACCTCAAAAACCCTCTGGTTTATTAAGTTATTAAATTAAGTGTGCATGCCATTCCCACATAACTTTCATTCTCTTAATTATTCCTTACCTTTGATATCCACTTGTTCTCTGCTGAGGTCAGAGGCCACCAGCACAAAGAAGGAAATGAGTCCCTACACTCATCTGGCCATCTCACAGAGCCTGAAGATGTAAAACTCCTGTGAGCACCAAATTCTGTTTCCAGGTACTTAAACAACTGAGTGGAAGCAATCATCACATTAGCATTGCTTGTGTGGCTCTACAGGTGCTTGCGCTAATGTAATTCTGGTGATTTTTTTATTTGTAAAAATTCTGATGCATATATGCACAGATAAAAGACCTAGAAGTAATGGAGGACAACTTAGAGGAAAAAGGGTCCTCATGTTTATGACTAAAGCATCATAAAGTCCTTTTCGCCATCCCTTTCCTAAAAGATTTATTTCTGAGTGTGTGACCTGCAGTTGTAATAGCCCAGCTACAAAGCAGACACTAAGAAGTCTCTTAATAATTTTTTTAATTACCAGCTGAAAACTTCATTAAACCACATAAGTTTTAGGGCTTTTATGGACCAGATGAAGCTATATTGTTTGGTGTCCCAGCCCCTATATGCCACCTGCATGCTGACAGAGGAGTCACTTGGAGATACTGAACAGAAAATCAGAGGTCAGAGGCAAATCTGATGCCTGTCCCTAGCTTTGGGGAACTTCTGATAAACACCTCAACCTGCCTGGGTTGTGGGGCATAGAACCATCCCTAGAGGAGGCACCTCTTATTTGTAATGAATTTACTGACTCCTGCTTGTTTTTTAGGGCGGTAGGACAGGGGTGATAGCTGTAGTGCTCATTGCAATTATTCAGGGCTTAAAATACTGGCCTAGAAAATGGGACTGTAGGCTAGTCCTCTTTTCTGCCCAAAATGTTTCACAACTATGTCTCCCAGGATGTGTCCCTAGATGCTGAGCTGTATAGCATGTGAAGGAAATTTATGCTGAAGAGCCTTAACAAGCCAAAAACATCCTGGAGAGCAGGAAGGACACTACCGGGCTCCTTGTCAACCATGAGCATCCTGGTCTCCAGATCCCACCATCAGCATCTCTGTTGTGCTTTCCCCCTCTGGCCCAATGAAACTTGAATTCTGTTCTGCATTCTGGCATGACGCTGGGGGGAATTGGGTGACTTGATCCCAGCATGCTACAGCCTGGCCTAGAACATGTTGGTAAAGGAACTTGCAGATTTTATACCCACTTCCAAAGCAAGCATACTTAGAAGAAAGCTATTATGCCAAAAATATCACCATAATCTCAGGGGTTTCAGAAGAAATGAAAGAAGTGGTAGCATATGTTCACATCAGCATCAAGAGGCTGACAGCCAGTAAGTGATATTTGTGCTCTGAAGCCTTAACCCACCAAGGAATCTGCAATGTTGTAAATCTCAGCCCTGGCAGCTGATGTATACAAGGTCTGGAAATGCTCTCTGCTGGCACCACCATCATCACCCCAGAATCTAAGGGGGTTTTTGGATATCAGCTCTTTCTTTGTCTGTCATCCGTTGTAAGTGACAAGAAAAGGGTGTATGTGCAATCACTGTTTTATTCAATAACTCCCAACATTTTCTAGTGAAAAAAAAGCAGAGGACAGTGTGTGTGTTGCCTCACCAAAGGAGAAATGTTTACTTTCTTCCCATTCTTAGCCCGTATAAGACACCCTTATACTGCCAGGAAAAGCTGTACTTGGAATGCAGAAATACTATGGGTTTATAATGTAAAGAATTTGATTTTCCTGTTGTCCTTTTCTTCTTTTCCCCAAATGGCGAAATCATTTAAAAAACAATTTAAAGGGAAAAACTGTCTGCTGAATTGGAGAGCAGATATAGAAAGCACCAGTTTACTGGTGGTTTTCTGTGTAGGGGAAAAAGAAAGGGAAAGGGGAAGGATGTGTTTTTGCAGCCATTCCAACAGCCTTCACCTGCCACTCTCAAACAGCTTGTGCCACAGTGGAGGAGTTCTGAACGAGGCTGAATTCCCTCAGGAAATATACTTGTGAAAAATGGGACATACAAAATCATGACCTAAAAGTGGGTGTCAAGGTGAGGGATGACTTTTTGGTTGCTGTGGGAGTGCAGTGCAATCTGGAACAGCTCTGCTGTGCACAGACAGGTCATGCCCTCCTGCAGGGACGTGCCCATGTGGCAGAGGATGGGGTTTGAGGGCAGTCTTACAGTAGGGACTGGCCTCTCTACCTCTGAGCTATGGACAATTTTTAGGTACTTTGGGCCCAGGCTGGCACACCACAGTGGTGCTGTGGACCCTGGCAGTCCAGACTGCTGGCCAGAGACACCTCAGGGGGAATGGAAGGGAGGAAAACAGACCAAAGCCATGGTAGGAAGCCCCCGGCTCAGCATGGCAGCATGGCATGTGGGGATTAGCCTTCAGCAGAGTTGGTAGCAATGGCAGCTCTTGCAGCTGGGCACAAAACCAGAGATAGACTGATGCTTAAAAAACCCACACAACAGCCTCTTTATATGAGCAAGGTTTTGAGGGTCATCACAAAATGTGTTTGGGGCATTGTGCTGAAATCCTGCTCAGCCACCTGCCAGCATGTTTCAGAGGGCAGAGGAGAGCCCAGGCCTCCTGCCTGCCGCACTGCCCCACCACCTATCTGGGCAGGCAGGCAGAGCAAAACACAAAGATAAACTGCTGTTTAATTGCATGAAAACAGGGTAGCTGGAGAAACCAGGTTGGAAAGGAAATGAGAGACCTGGAAAGTGAGGCAAAATATACCAGGAGAAGAAACTATGAGAGAACACCCAGGTGTGTGTGGTTTAGCAACTCTGCCAAGATATTGCCATCATCCCAAAAAAAGTAAGAGGAAGAAAAAGCGTCTAGATTTACAGCCCCTGATGTTTATAGAATCCTAATAAAAAGTCCCTCACATACTCATCAAAATATCCTGTCCACACATGGACTCAAATGGAGATAGCTGTTTTATCTTGTTCTGTGTCTTGCTGACTGGAAGACACATGAAATATGTATGGAAATATCAGAATCCACAGAAGATCCTTTAATGCTACCTTCTCTGGTGATTAATTTGCCTTTGCAATGGGCCTATCATTCTGTTCTGTACCATAATGCTTTTGCACTTGGTAAAAAGCAAGTATTTACCCTGCATGTAGCCATATTGTAACAGGCAAATTTAAGAAAATTTGTATTTTCTTGAATACTGTATTTTCTTCTACTTCCTCACAAGATACTCCAAGGGAAAAGCTCATTCTCTTATCCTAGTATTTCACATTACAACGTCTGTAAGTTTCTGTGAAATGGAGGAAGGACAAACCTCCCCTACAGTTTACTTCATATATCCCATAATTTCTGTGTTTAACCCTCTAATGGGGACATCTTGACAAGAGACCTCAGACAGCTCCAATAACACTTTGCAGGGAAAACACTTTGCTGTGGAGGATGCAAGATCCTGAGAGATCTGCCTAGAAGTGCCTTTGTCTTGATCTCACTTGACAGTGCAGTAGACTGTGCCAGTGCTCCCTGTCCTCAGGGCACCTTGTGGTGTGAGAACCAGCTTCCTCCATCCTTGCTCATCCTCTTTCCCAGGAGATTTCTTGTGTTGTTGAGGTCACTGACCTCAGCAACACAGGATTTATTTCCATTGTTTCTTTTACTTCCCTGTAACTGGGCAAAAACATGTACCTGTAGAAACAATTTTTTAAAAAATGATTTTGGGCAAGTTCAATTATTTCAGTTCTCTATCTACAGAGCAGACAGTGTGATGAGCTCCTCTTGCTGCTGGGTGTGGAGGCATGGCTCTAAAGCAGGAGGAAATTTTGAGAATGCAAATGCTGAGTATGTTTGAGGGGCTTATGGAAAAATCCAAGCGAGCCCCTCATACTCTGAAATATTCTGTTTCAGTCAATATTTGCCATGCTTGAGCTGGTCATTCCTTGGCATACTGCCCTTTAGCTATATCATTTCATAGTCAATTCATAGAAAAATGTCAAGCTGGCTGACTGGAAATCTTTGCTGTAATATAAACACAAAGGGCAGATCAGTAAATGACAGGGGAGCAGATACCAAATTCATTGCTTCTGGCTGGGCTAGAACTGCAGAGGTGAAGAGTTACTTCCACTGGGATTGGGAAATTCATACCCTGCCACAAGATGATTTCTTTGCTTGTGATCACAAAGATTAACACATGAAAACAAACAGATATCCTGTTTTCTGGTTAAGGTTAAAAGTTTAATTGATCTCGTAGGACTTGGCACTGCTTCAGGTGTGTATAACCTGGTCTATAAGAAACTGGGACAAGTGCATGTGAAACAGATATAGTGTGAAAAACAATAAGTACAGAATAAAGCCAAAACCAGCACTTTGTCCAAAGTATTATGGGTTTAAATGTTGATCCACACATCAGCACCTTCTTTTGTTACTGAATATTGTGCAGAACTGGGAGTTCCAGAACAGTGTTCATATCCTTTTCTTAAAATGTCTTCCAAATTAACATGAATTCAGCTCTGTCTTCCCTCTCTCCTTCCTTTCTCAAGTGTTCCCTTGCTATGCATTAATTGAATTTTTAAGTCACTGCTGTTTCTATTGGTCTTTGAGGAAAAAAAATGCAGCACCCACATATGTGTTTGAACATTCTGTTTTGTAGGGCTTCAATTTTTAGGGATATGAGTGACAGTTTTGAAGTTTCACTTGTGGGTCTCTTGAAGTCTTTTTCTACCTTCATATTGAGAATATGAGAATATTCCTCATTTCATGTTTTTGAAATGGAATTTTCATTTTCATTTCTATTGCTTGAGGACAATTAAATGGAGCACCAGGGAAGGTGACTTTCCTCATTGAGATTAGACTGGTCTGTCTTCTCATTGAACAAAAAAAAAAAAAAAAAAAAAAAAAAAGATAGAAAAGGATAAAAAGATGAAGCATTTGACAGTGCAGCCATAACAATCTTAGCTGATCTTAACTTTTGGGGGAATGAGGGTTTCTGAGTTAGTCTTTCATCAGGCTGTCAGGACGTTTATTTTCTTTTATAAACTATAAGTCCTGTTTGCATTTTTGTGGCATCTTCAATCCCGATGGACTGACAGCACTCACCTTCTATCCATCTGCTCTGTCTTCACCCTCTGTTGAGGTACAGCTGCCACAGTCTCTGGAGCACAAATTGGATATGTGTTTAATTGTGTATAACAGCCCTGTCCTGGAGTGAAGGACAGAAGCAAAGCAGAATGAAGCAGAAACAGCAGGGGACCTTCACATAAAAGTGCAGCTAAAAAATGAATATTCAACTGAAATAATTTTCTGACAAGAAATTTCACTTCATCTCATCCTTTACCTGATTCAAACCTGTTTGTTTTACAGGTGTCATGTGGAAGGTATCTGATCTGCCTGTCATACCCTATAGCTAGTATTTTGATCAAAACCCACAAATTTCTAGTTTATTCTGAATTTATTTAGGTAGTACATGCTTTCTGACTCGCAGAGGTGCTCAGTGTCCTTGCAAAAAATCAGTGGCTATTGATGGAGCCCCATGCACACACTCATCCTGCTGAAGTACAGGCTCCCTAGACAGCCAAAGTCAGGAGCGTCGAATGAATTCCTGCTCCAGGAAAGTTTGATCATAACAGCAGTACCCTGCTGATGCACAATGAACACAAAGTCAGAAAATTGGTCAGGATATTAACAGCCTCTTCTAGCTAATAAGGCAGTTCAGCACCTGAGATAAGCACAGGCATTCAGGGTTTACAGCTGCTATAAACAGTGGCAGTGGCACTGTTGCTATTCCAATGGCAGAATAGCAACAGTGCTTTAATTCAGCAACTGGATGGTCAGTGGTATAATTTTACGTGGTTTCCACATTGTTGTCTGCAAGAAAACAGGTCAACCAGCACAGCAGCCCGGAAGCATCACTTCAATGTCCCTACTTTTGTTGGGAGGAGGCTATTTTGGTGGCGAAGGGAAGAAAACAGAGCAGCAGCATGCTGGCAAGCGTGGGCAGGGGTCCTTGGTGAACAACCAGAGGAAATACCTTGTTACATGGAAAGTTTTCAGTCCCAGTTAGCTGAAATTGTAGGGAAGGATATTTCACTAGTGAAAAAGAGTTTGAAGACAGAAATTTGTTGAAGTCAGTGAAATGCTGTTTAAGGCAGATGAAGGTAGTGAGGTACACAGCTTTTCAAGAGTCCTGATTTCACCAAGGTTTTTCTGATTTAATGATATGCTGCATCTCTAAGCTGAGGCCATGTGTGTGGCAGTGCATGGTCTAGAGTTATCTTTAACATGGGCCATTTTCCTAATCGTCCCTGAGCATCATTTATAGGTGAGTCAGTCTGCCAAGGAGGTTTGGTATTCATGGTAGCAATCCCCCCTCCCTACCTTCCAGCAATCTCAAAGGACTCATTTGGGCATGTCTATCACATACAATTAAGTAGGACCCCTGTTAATTAGTTAATATTAACTTCTAACAGTTATGCAATTAGTTGTATTTGGAAGAATAGAAAAAATTAGTAAATAACCTCAAAGTGTTGAGTTCTATTTGGCAAGATAATACAGCTCATCCTGCCCAATTATAATGATAAGATTTTAAACTAATTGAACTCACACTGTGCCTCCATTACCTGACATTCAGCAGCACACAGAGAAGATTAAAAGGATTCAGGGGATGGTGTGTTTATAAAACCAGGAATGGTCACTCCTAATTCTTATTTAAGCATAAATACATTTTAATTCACAACTGAACATTACTTTTAATGGAGTTTTCCATAGAAATTAGCATGTTGAGGAGTTTGGGGCTTTTGCTGGTGTTTCAGGTTAAAAATAGTGACCTGGGATGCTCAGGACCTCATTCCACAATGGCAGGTGCATACCCTGCAATCAGCTGCTCACCACAGCACCATAGGAGCAGAGGGCTTGCCAGATTGTATTAAATCCTTTGTTCATTTAACTTGACATTTTGCCTTCTGCAGTGATATTCTTGAGGAAGGTGGAAGGCTCCCATAATGCCAATTACCTATCCAATAGGTGGTGTGTGGTGTACAGGGATGAAACATCCTTCCAGAGCCCTGCAGGCAATTAGCATACACCCAGAAGAGTGATATTCAATTACCCTTATTATTTCAGCATGCCAAGCAGCAAGAGGTGGTTAATGACTGCACAAAATTATCTGGCCTTTTCGGAAACTATACTCAGAGTTACTGGAACCTTACACTGCATATCAGCAAGAGCCATATGAGGCCCACTAACAGCAGTAAAGCTGATGGAAGCCCAGTGACAGATTACTCACTTTCATGGTAAAATTTGTGTTTTTAAGCCTCTTATTCGTACGCACAGAGTTAGTTCTGGAGGACATTTCACAGGATGAAAATGTTCACCCAGAAGCAAATCTATTACTCTCCCCACCTGAAGCTCAAGGCTTTTTGTTCACTATACAGAACTGGCTATTTTTCAAAGAAAGTTTTGGGCTGACCTCTCAAATTCTCTTGCGGCACTGTGGGCTCAGAAGTTGATGGTGACTATATCCATGGTACCCTGATATCTTCTGCCACTCACAGCAAAACAAACCAAAGATTGAAACCTGAGTTATCTTTCAACCACTAATTCTGAAAACTTTGCAGTAGAGTTTGCACTTGAATGGGTATTTCTGTTGTCATGGAAAAATGGGGTCAAAGACACCAAGGTCTATTAAAGTTGTGTAGGAAGACAGTATAAACCCATTCCCTACCATATCAGACCATGCAAGAAGAGAGGTGGTAAATAACAACTACTGTGAGAAACTACGCATCTGATACCTATTTTTACCAGAAAGGTCTGGGCTGGTAACTTTATGTCCTTCAGAGAAAGCACAAGAGAGATGATGATGAAATGAGTCTGCATTTTTTATAGTACCAAACAAGTGCTGAACTTCGTCAAACTGGTGTTATAAGTGGGCTGCAGGTGAAATTTCCCAAGAACTCCAGTCTCTGAGGGACATGTACTCTGATTAAGATGTATTGAATCATTACTTATTCAGTAAGAGGCAGTTAAGTCCTTCCTGCTAAAAATTCAAGGAAAAGAATTGTCTTTAAGGCTTAAAGAAATTATCTTCCTTTTAAGTGAAAAGCTGTTTTTAAAACCAAGGGTGGGGTGATGGGTGCCTCTTACAGCTTCAAACCATCATCCAAGTTCATAGAGAGTCAGGATCCCAGTTAAAATGCAGTCTCATACCTTTCACCAGAACTGATTGGATCAAGTGTACATTCTGTAAATACATATCTGTCCACTGATGTTCATGACTTTGCCTCAGTGAATATCAGGACTGATTCTGACCTGTTTCACACCTAAGAAACAATTTAATTCCAAAGCCTTTATAGAAAAAGACTATTTGTCCAAATGGACTTTTATAATGGACTAGTTAGGAAATGGGAATTTTAGTCTCTCTTTTGGGCATAATCTTGGGATTCACAAAGAGGACATCAGGATTTATATTCCCCAATGACAGACCTATTACTTATGGCAGATAAAAACCAGCTGCCTCCTCATGGGTCACAGTGAGCACAAGGAAACAAAATACTGCTTTGCCAAGCTCACTTGATTATTGCAAAATTTGTTTCCCTAATATCTCTGTTTCCTGTAGCAGATGATAGGAAAAAGTGAGACTAATCAGCTAAAATGTTTTCTTTTCCACATGAGGATTAAAATTTCACGGTGTGCTTTCGATTCAAATATTCTTGAATACCTACAACTGTAGTTTATTGAATAAAATGGATGTAAACTAGAAAAACGTATGGGTTTACTCCTCTTATTAATCAGAAGAATAAATTGCATTAAGATGCTGATGTTTTCCTAGAACAGAAAACAAATGATTCCGTGAATGACAAATAGGAAGTAACGCCAAACTGCTGCAAGTTTTGTAGCAGCGGCCGCCAAGAGCTGCAAACACCATAGGTGAATGAATAATCACCAACAGAGGAGAACAGCTGTCAGACATAATGATGGAAAACCTCCTTTCACACTCACGGACGTCAAGTTTTCTGTGCAATTAAAAGTTGGCAGAAGCAAACAATTGGCTTTAAAACAAGAGAAAGAGCTATGAAAAGAACCAGGCTTTTTGCTTCAGTGAGTGGACTGTGAATGAATTCAGTTGCTCTACTTGGAAAAGGGAGCAAACGGAAGTATATGCTTTTGCACCCTTCAAAAGAATTCCGTGTAAAGAAATCAAACTATTTACTAAATCAAACAAGAACTTCCCAAAACATTAATTTCCTGCATTTCTTTCGAAGCAGAGCTAGCAACACCTCTCAAAAGTGTCTTTAGATTTGTGTCCCTCTTGAAATGAGTGCAGAGGAGTGGGGGCCAGGGGTTGTATCCCTAACTGATGAACAGCCAGAGATGGATAAAGGTGGATCACTGAGTGTCTTCTTCAGTGGGACCTGTTTTGTTCTGGTGGAGTGCTATTGATTTCTTAAGCATCACTCGCACAGGTGAGATGAGAGTTGGTTTGTGTCCTTTGTGGCTCAAAGTCCTTTAAGCACTATTTCACTTAGTATTTTATTGTGAGCCACTTCTATTTTCTGAAGGAAGTTGCCAAAGAAGATGGAGGATGTTATTTAGGTGGCACCTGGTAGGAGATACTGACTGAAGAAGGGGCAATGTAGAAAGAGAGGAAGTGTTCTGGAAACAGAGAGCAATTTATCTTCTCAGTGTCACAGAGTAAAACCGAGACAATGAGACTTTACATGGTGACTTCCTTGTGAATGCTTTTCTTTCTGTCTGGGCTTGTAAGTTTGAGATAAAAAACTTGGAATTTGTCTGGTTTTGTTTTTGTTCTCGTTCTAAATTTCTGGTAAATTCTATCATCTGGTAAATTCCAATTTCCATGTCCTAAATCCTTCCAACACCAAGTAGATAGCAGTATTTCATTGATCACCATCTTTAAATGACTTCAGCCATTCATGCTGAGAATGTAAGGCAAATAAAAGTCATCTATCTCACCACTGAGCAAGAGGGTTCAGGG